>VDFB02014582.1:0-10697 GCA_007258455.2 Sequoia sempervirens | reverse complement strand
TTATCTCTACAAGGGAGATTAAACCATCTTATAGCAATTTTTGAAGAGCATTTGTGTAAGACTCAGATAACTTCATAAAGATTTTATTTTATCCTGTAGAGTTCTTGTCAATAGGAATAGATACCATGTTCGCTACCACTTTATTCTTTTTTGATTCTCTAGAGATATACATGGCTAATCGATTGTCCAGATGGGAGTACGAGGAAGAATCCTCATATTGAGCCACCATCTGCTGATACTCACACAGTGTAACACACAGATGAGAAAAAGAAGGGTACTTTATTAGAAGGAATTTATCTCACAACATCAACAACAGGTTTTCGACAAATAGACGTTGTACGTCAAAATCCAACAGAGTATAGAAAATTTTGAAGAGTAAAGATTGATAACGAGAGATGAAATCAATTACTTTCTCATGGATTCCTTGCTTTCACCAGATGAGATTGGTAAAGGCAATCTTCAGACCAATGTTTTCTTGAAATTGTTGCAAGAATAGATTTACTAAGTGCTCAAAAGAGAAGATAGAATTATCGAGAAGCGAGCAAAACCATTCCAAAGTAGTGTCCTTGAGGGAATGTGAAAACAACTTTGCTAACAAAGCATCATGGTAAAAGAAGTCAGTACACATGGCAATGAACGATAAGACATGTGTTTGTGGATCTCCCCTACCACTGTACTAATCAAATTTAGCAATTTTCCTTCCCTTGAGGGATGGGGATATTGTAATGTCCCCATTCTCGAAGTGATAGCATGAAAATGAGAACTAGCTCATTCACCATTCCTGTGAGCTAGTCATCTTGGTAAGGGAATGATATTTTGGCCAAGAGAAATATTTTATGATGAATTTTGCTAATGGAGGAAAAAGGGAAATATTTTCAATGAAAAAATAAAATATAGTATTTATTATATTTTATTAATATTTTATTCCCACTTACAATGCCAAATCAATTTTATAAAAATAATTAAGTGGGTCGACTTGTCTCATGTGAGAATGATAAAAAATAAAATAAAAGAAATAAAATATTATTATTGTCTAGAGGTCGGCCTTGGCTGGGGCGGCTAGAGGAAAGCTATAAAGGAAGGCATTGTGATTCAGTTTGGCATCATGAATTGAGTTTGGTTTTGGCATTTGAGTTTGTCTCTTGGCTGAAGATTATTTTCAGTCTAATCAAGGTGATGATCCCTTGACTTATAGGGTTTGGAGATGGCCCCATTCCCATTTTGAGAGGTGGACATGTTCAGTGTTCATCATGGAGATAACTGCATTCACATTTTTGGAGCTAAATTTAATGGCCTTGTACCAAATTTTGGAGATAAGGAGATATTTTATTTCAGAAAAGTACTTGCAGATTTATTGAAACCATTTTTAGTTGAGGAGTTCGATTTTCTTTTGGTAGCTTCGAGAAGAATTCAGTCACAAAGGAAATTACGTTTTTACTAGTGGAAGATTATGATTTCAAAGAGGTCATTTTTGGAGCTTGTTGGGAGGATAAATAGGGTGGCAACATTCTAAGAGCAGTCGGTTCGATTTTGATATCTGAGGGCATATTAAATTCAAATATTGCTTGGGAAGAGGTCACAACTCTTCAAGAAGCTTAGGCGCTGCCTCTTAGCTACCAAAGGTTGACTTGGAGGAAAAAATCGATTGGAATTTTGTTGGCTACCAATCCAAGTTCTTTATATTGTAAACATTGCATTTAGATCTGAAGTTGTATTGCACTTGTAGTCATGGTTTCCTCAGTAGTTAGGAGTCACATTCCAAATTTAAAAATTATCCAATATTGCATTGTATTTAGTCATTGTTCTATACAACAGTATAGATTACATTTTATTGATGTCTTAACAAGCATTGGTGTCATTTAGTGCATAGTTGGGTCCTTCATTATGAAGTTGTTTACTTTAGAGGGCTATCAAAATTAGTGATGTTTCAAGTATAGTAATCAGTTGCAAAGGTTATTCAATGAAGTCTTGGAATTCATGACAACTTTTTGTCAAAATGACATGATGTTGTAGCTGCAAGTTTGCATTAGTTTCAATCATCTTATTGCACTTGAAAATACCAAAATCAGTATTGCATTTCATTTTCAGTCTTTAGAGCAATGCAAATAGAATCCTTTAATATTTGTGTTATCATCAAATACATTGAAAACACAAAAAGAAATCACAAACAACGGTTGGATAGTTTGCAAGCAAACTGTTTGACAAAATTCTAGTGCATCAAAATTAGACATTTAAAGCCAAACTGGGCAAGGCTTCTTACAATGGTATCAGAGCCAAGATCTTGACAGCCTTTGGGTTTGATTCCAGTCCTGTTTGATGCAACAAAGTGATAGGTACAAGAGATATACTACAAGGGAAGAAAGAAAACAAAAACACTTGGCACATCCTTATCCCGAACAAGACACATTATCAACAGCAATAGCAGCAAGGCAGTGTGATATTGAGGTTGGTTCAAATAGCACGATGGGAGATAGAGGAGGTGGTAGTTCCCCAAGGCATGAAGCCAATAATGAAGAAACAGAAGCAAGAGATATCATGAGAGGTGTTGCAGTAGGGTAGCAACATGTGGCAGATGTTTTGCATCAACTTACAACAGCCATACAACAAATGAATACTCCTAGAAGGAAAAATCGTGAGCATGAAGACAATGAAAGTATTGTTGGGACTCCAAGGGCACAAAGAGCGCCTACTTGTACCACCGATAGACCTTTGCAACCTACATTTTTGAGGAATGAACTTGAAGAAGAGATTGCTGAAGTAAATGAAGATGCATCATTCATAGATAATATCATGATAATGCAGATGAATGGGATTTTCTACCACAAGTAAAGGATAATTTAACCTTTGACCGATACACGAGTCAAAGTAGGGAGCACAATAAAACGAAGCAAGATAGGAGGCCAAGGAACCAAAACAAGGACCTAAAACATGCCACAAGTAAACTCACACTTCCAACATTTGATCGTAGCAGAAAGATCATAGCAAGAGCTTGGATTCACAAGTTGGATACCTTCTTGACTCTTAGACCTATGGTAGAGGATGATGAAATCAAATTTGCAACCATGCATTTAGAGGGAACTGCATACGATTGGTGGAATCATGGTTTGGTTACTCAAAACCATGGATTGATTCATTCCTATGACGAGTTCAATAGGAGGTTGATAGCACGGTTTGATAGGAAGGACGTGGAAGTGTATTATAAGGAGTTGGCACAGCTTAAACATAGTGGACATGTGGAGACATACATAGAAGAATTCCAAAAGACTATTGTTATGGTTCATGATATGACCGAGAGGAGAGTTGTCATGTTGTTTATTTAGGGTCTTAATGATAGGTTGAAAGGCATAGTTAAGGAACTTAATCCTAACACGTTACAAGATACTATTCAGCTTGCCTTAGACCTTGAGACTACACCTACTTCATTACAGCCCACTAAGAAGAGTTTCAAGAATTTCAAGTCTAATCATAAATCATTCAATAGGCCCAAGGTTACACCTTCTTCAACGATTAGCAATGAGAGGAATGAGCTCAGGAGGAAGAAGCTATGTTTCACTTGCAAACAACCATGGGAGCTTGGTCATAGATGCCTTACGAAAGGCAAGGAACATCTTATTGAGGTCATATCTGATTTAGATGATGAGGAGATCCTTAATATAGGTTCAGAGAGTGAGGAGGAGCATGAGGATCAGCCTCATATCGAGCCAAAGGATCATGATGATACTCAATAGGTTACCATTGCTTCATTTTCAGGGGTTCCATGATATCATTTCTTTCGTGCGAAAGGAGTTCTTAATGGATAGTGAGTTGTATGTTTAGTTGACAGTGGAGCCACACATAATTTCATTGATGAGGGATTGGTGGCTAGGAGAGGTCTTCATGTAGAGGAATTTCCAAGATTTCAGGTGACAGTGGTTGATGGGTTTGACATGAATTATACCAGGAAGGTCTCACAACTAAGCATACATATGGGTGATTACACATTGACAAATGACTTCTATGTGCTTGGTTTGGGTGAGATAGATGTGGTGCTAGGCATCCAGTGGCTTCAGTCTCTTGGGAGGTATGTTCAGGATTTTTCAGAAAATGGAGTTAGAATTTATGTCAAATGGGAAGAAAATTGTGTTGAAGGCTTTTTCAAATGGCAAGCCTAGAGTGGTTTCAGCTAGGAGGGTGGAGACATTATTCAGGCATGGAGATGTGGCATGGGCATCCCAGTGCTTCATTTTATCTAAATATCCTTCTAGTGATACACTGCATTATCATGTGGATATTTAGAGGGTTTTGGGTAAGCGTAGTATTGTGTTTAGTGACATACCTCCTGGTTTACCTCCTGACTGGGGATTTGAGCATGTTATAGAGTTGGAGGAGGGCTCTAAGCCCGTCATTACTACACCATACAAACATCCCAGGCACTTCAAAGGAGGAGATAGAGAAAACAATTAAGGAATTGCTTGAGATGGGACATATCCGACCTTCATCTAGTCCCTTTGTGTCTTCAGTAGTTTTGGTGAAAAAGAAGGATGGGACCTTGCGGATGTGCATTGATTATAGGGCCTTGAACAAAAAGACTATCAAAAATAGGTACCCTATACCCAGGATCGATGAGCTGCTAGATGAGTTACACGGGGCCGTGTATTTCTCCAAGATTGATCTTAGATCAAGATATCATCATATTCGTGTCCAAGCAGAGGATGTTCACAAGACAACATTTAGATGCCACTTTGAACTAACTAACGTGCTTGCTACATTCCAATCTTGCATGAATCGTATCTTTAATAGGCAGTTGCATAAGTTTGTCCTGGTATTCTTTGATGACATCTTGATATACAACAAATCTTGGGAGGAGCATCTTAGACATTTGGATGAGGTGCTTGGTATCATGGAGGCTCAGTCATTGTTTGCTAAGGCATCCAAGTGTGAGTTTGGACTTCAAGAGATTCTCTATTTGGGCCATGTGATTGGGGCTAATGTTGTATAGGTTCATCAAGAGAAGATACATGCTATATTGGATTGGCCACCACCAAGGAATGTTTCAGACTTGAGAGATTTCTTGGGACTATGTAGTTACTACAGGAGATTTGTTAAGGGGTTTTCTCAATTGGTAGCACCTCTTACAGATCTCACCAAGAAGGGGGCATTTAGTTGGACAAATGAGGCACAAGGAATATTTGATCAGCTCAAGGATGTTATGAGTTCTTGTCTTGTATTGGCATTCCCTGATTTTACACAGCCTTTTGTTCTTGAGTGTGATGCTTCAAGAGAGGGCATAGGAGCCATATTAATGCAGAATCACCATCCCATTGCATATGAGAGCAGAAAACTAAGGGATGTAGAGAGATTATACTCCACCTACGATAAGGAGATGTTGGCCATCATGCATGCATTGGCCACGTTCAGACAATACTTAGTGGGTGGCAAATTTGTGGTTAGGACAGAACACAACAGTTTGAGATACTTCTTAGAGCAGAAGGACCTTAATGAGTGGCAACAGAAATGGGTTAGCAAGATATGGGCCTATGATTTTGATATTGAGTATGTTAAGGGCAAGAAGAATGTTGTTGTCGATGCACTTTCCAGGAGACCTACCCTTTGCTCTTTGAGTGAGATATCAGCACATTGGAAGTTTCAACTTTTAGTTGAGTATTCCAAGTCCACATTTGCATGCGAGATCATGGATGGATAGATTCAGGATGATTGATACAGGGTGGATGATGATGTGATTTATTATAAGGACAAGATATTTCTAGTACCTGAGTCCAAGCTTAAACATTAGATATTATGAGCCATTCATGACACACCTATAGGAGGGCATCTAGGTTTCTTTAAAACCTATCGACAAGTCAGAGAGAGATTCTCGTGGAAGGGTCTCAAGGATGATGTCATGCAACATGTTAGAGAGTGCTTGACTTGTCAACATAACAAGTCTGAGCATACTTTCCCAGTAGGACTTATACAACCATTGCCTATTCCAGAGCAGAAGTGGGAGAGTATATCTATGGATTTCATTACAGGTCTTCTGAAGGTTCAAGGACGAGATTGCATATTTGTGGTTGTTGACAGGTCAACCAAATATGCACACTTCTATTCTATACCATCTGATTATTCAGCTCTACAGGTGGCAGAGTTGTTCTTTCGAGAGGTGTTTCATTTGCATGGCCTTCCTAAGTTCATAGTCAGTGATCGGGATAGCAGATTTCTCAATGCTTTTTGGTGGGAGCTTTTTCAATTGGCTGGTACAAAGTTGACACCGATCACCAGTTATCATCCTCAAACAGATGGGCAGACAGAGATTGTCAATAAATGGGTTGAGGCTTATCTTCGTAATTATATTGTGAGGCATCAGCATGCCTGGGTTGTATTTAGGAGAATACAGTTATAATACCACCTATCACATGTCGATTGGCATGTCTCCATTTAGAGCATTGTATGGATATGATGCATTATCCTTCATAGACTTATCTTTTGATGAAAGTAAAGCTCCTCGGGCCAAGGAATTATTGCAGGATACTCAGGACATCCTTAAGGTACTTAAGGATAATATTCAGCAGGCATAGAATCAACAAAAGATGTACGCTGATAGACACTTGTGGAGAGGAATTTTGAGGTAGATGACTTGGTTTTCTTGTGCCTTCAGCCATATAGACAGAGTACTTTCAAGAGAAGTGGTGTGGAACAACCCAAGCCAAGGTTTTATGGTCCCTACAGAGTTGTGAGGAGAGTTGGAGAGGTAGCTTATGAGCTTGACTTACTAGTAGGCAGCATAATTCATAATGTTTTTCATGTATCATGCCTCAAAAAGGCATTGGTACAGCATGTGGTTGCTTCTCTATTCCTTCCACCACTTGAAGAGGAGGGAGTTTTGATATTAGAGCATGAGTCCATTGTTGATATGAGGGAGCGCAAGTTGCGTAACAGGATAATCAAAGAGTATCTTATCAGATGGAGAGACTTGCCATTGGAGGTGCTACGTGGGAAGGAGAGCAGATACTTCAACATCCTAATTTGTGATTGCTTAAGGACAAGCAATCTCGGGAAGGGAGGACTGTAATGTCCCCATTCTCAGAGTGATAGCATGGAGATGAGAACTAGCCCATTCACTATTCTCGTGAGCTAGTCATCTTAGTAAGGGAATGATATTTTGGCCAAGAGAAATATATTTTGATGAATTTTTCTAATGGAGGAAAAAGGGAAATATTTTCAATGAAAAAATAATATATAATATTTATTATATTTTATTCCCACTTACAATGCCAAATCAATTTTATAAAAATATTTAAGTGGGTCAACTTGTCTCATGTGAGAATGATAAAAAATAAAATAAAATAAAATAAATATTATTATTGTCTAGAGGTCGGCCTTGGTTGGGGCGGCAAGAGGAAAGCTATAAAGGAAGGCATTGTGATTCAGTTTGGCATCATGAATTGAGTTTGGTTTTGGCATTTGAGTTTGTCTCTTGGTTGAAGATTATTTTCAGTCTGATCAAGGTGATGATCCCTTGACTTATAGGGTTTGGAGATGGCCCCATTCCCACTTTGAGAGGTGGACATATTCAGTGTTCATCATTGAGATAATTGCATTCACATTTTTGGAGCAAAATTTAATGGCATTGGGCCAAATTTTTGAGATAAGGAGATATTCTATTTGAGAGAAGTATTTGTAGATTTGTTGAAACCATTTTTATTTGAGGAGTTCAATTTTCTTTTGGTAGCTTCGAGAAGAATTCCAAACTCTCACAAGGAAAGCACAATACCATCTTACTAGTATGCATTATGATTCTTCCAAGGAGTGTCGCTTGGAGCTTGTTCGATGAGGATGTAAATGTGGCGGTAACATTTCTAGGTATAGTCTATTTGTCTAATTTTTGAGCATTCGAGGGTATATTAAACTCAAATATTGCTTGGGAAGAGGTCGCAGCTCTTCAAGAAGCTTAGGCACTGCCTCTTAGCTACCAAAGGTCGACTTGGAGGAAAGAATCGATTGGAATTTTGCTAGCTACCAATCCAGGTTCTTTATATTGTAAACATTGTATTTAGATCTAAAGTTGTATTGCACTTGTAGTCGTGGTTTCCTCAGCAGTTAGGAGTCACATTTCAAATATAAAAATTATCCAATATTGCATTGTATTTAGTCGATGTTCTATACAACAATATAGATTACATTTTATTGTTGTCTTAACAAGCATTGGCGTCATTTAGTGCATAGTTGGGTCCTTCATTTCATTCTAAAGTTGTTTACTTTAGAGGGCGATCAAAATTAGTGATGTTTCAAGTATTGTAATCAGTTGCAAAGGTTATTCAATGAAGTCTTGGAATTCATGACAATTGTTTGTCAAAATGACATGATGTTGTAGTTGCAAGTTTGCATTAGTTTCAATCATCTTATTGCACTTGAAAATTAGTAAAATCAGTATTGCATTTCATTTTCAGTCTTTAGAGTAGTGCAAATAGAAGTCTTTAATATTTGTGTTATTATCAAATACATTGAAAACACAAAAATAAATCACAAACAACAGTTGGATAGTTTGCAAGCAAACTATTTGATGAAATTCCAATGCATCAAAATTATACATTTAAAGGCAGATTGGGAAAGGCTTCTTATAGATATTCAGAATAGGAAGGGATACTGGGCTACGACGATAATGCGGTTTTATGGTGGATTTAGAGGTGGAACTAGTCAAGTTGGCCAACTGAGATTGCATCTGCCCCATGTTCTCTAATAGAGCGTTAAGGATGGGATCAGTTGACAAATCCTAACTACTAGAGATGCTAGAAGTGGAGGGGACTCGAGTTTCAGATGTAGGAATTTTGAATCACAAAGGGACTCAATTCACTTTGATTCCAACACCCTCTAGAGGCACTATGTTGGTATTATCAACAACAAAAATGGAAGGAACGAAAGGACCCGTGTCAACCATATGTACAAACAGCCTTGGCATCGAAACACACAATTGGTGGCCAGTGATTTTCCATTGAACATATTGAGGGTTACACAAGACTGAAGGGTACAAAGGGACATGGGTTTCCACTATATTTGCAATTCCTCGAAGTAACTCCAGACCTCTATGATCATAAATAAGTAAATTTCTCATATCGTTAAGGAGAGGAGCAACTTTAGAGTAATTGTTTTATTTTAAGAAATCTTCAAACTCTCCAAGTATCACTTCCAAAGAATGGATCTGCTCAACAGGAACAATGACAGTAGACTCATCAACTATGGAAGAGGAAGACCTAGAAGGAGAGGTTGGTGGGGTATGCGCTTGAACTTCAACTGATGATTGGACAAGAACAAAAGGAGGTTCAAAGCCAAGTGATAGTCCTATAGAGAATTCCTCAAAATCATGACCCTGACAAGGACTAAACTATCTTCTATACCCCATATCTATATGTCGATAACTTCTCTTAACTACCTGTCTCGAGGTAGTGGATTGGGTTGTGAAACTCATAAAAAGAGTGTCACAACACTCTATCTAACACATGTCCCAACAAGGGAGAAGAATATTATTTGACAAATAGATAAAGTTAAGAATAGGTTCATTTTGGGTTCCCCAAAACGTAGCAGAGGAAAAATGACACCCTTTGCCTCAAAGAGAGAGTGTTCCTCTACTACCTCAAGGGAAAAGCTTAGGCGACAAAGGTGAAGAGACAGAGATTGGACTATATTTTAGATTTTAAGATAGATTTCATAATAAGGACTTTAGAGACCAAAAGAGCCGACTTTGAAGGTCTCATGAGCAGGCTGGCTAGCTCTCAGCCAAGGACAACAGCACGACACGTGGACATCCCCATGACACATTATAGTCTCGTATGGATAGAAAATAGAATGTGCTCACAGAAACACAAACAATCCATTAGCTATCCAGAAACAAATTTGAATGTTTATGCTAAACTAACAAAATACTTAAATAACAAAAATGACATAAAGATAACTAGCATGTGTAGATTAAACTAAATGAAACAAAGTGACAAGAAGGAAAAGAGGAACAAACTCACAAGAGGTCCAAAGATACGAAGCCTCCCACAACGCTCTGAATCAACAATCTGCACACATGTAAACAAGGAAAAAAATTGGGGTTGTTTCGGGGCTTGCCTTAGTTGAGCTCCTGTTTTGGTGTTTCCACCTCCACGGACAACCAAGTAGACAAATAGAAAGGAGAATAGACAATAGACAAATAGATAGACAAGATAAAGAACATAAACACATTCGAATATCAATATTCTACTAAAACAAAGATAATATTGCAAGAGAGTGTGGTTACCCTCCCTTTAGCAAGCTTGTGATGTTGAAGGAGAGCATGCAACACTCTAGATGAGTTGAGAGAGCTAAGACGTTGATGTAGAAGACAAGAGCAATAGAACTTGCAAGAATAATGGTGTAGGAGAGAATGAGAATAAGAATGAGAGCTTGAGTGGAATAATGCAAGAATGAGAGTAGAATGGAAGATTGAAGGAAAATTATGCAAGAAGGCATTTTCAGGCACGTTTGCAACCATAGAGGTGTTACACTTTGTGGGAAAGTGAAAGTGTAACATCCCAATGACCACAGAATCAAGAATCATTTCGAGACATTTGCACGATGTGTAGACATCTACGCGTTGCGCTAGTGTCAACGACAAAAATTCACATTAAGACTGAAAATAAAGGGTTTAAGGATGAAATTAAAGTTAAGTGAAAGGGAGAAGTGCATTATTGTATTTTATT
>VDFB02014581.1:58046-129629 GCA_007258455.2 Sequoia sempervirens | reverse complement strand
AGAAATGTTAACCATCTTTAGGCAACCTGAGACAACAATATCTTCAGATCTATTTTAAAATGAATAGACAGCTCCAGGTTAATTTTGACAGACTGAGGACTGGGCGTGGTGATCAACAATGAACAAAGCAATGATCCCAATCAAATTTTGACTAAATGGACATGTGGTGTACTTCCCAGATTTAGGAATTTTAGCAAAAAGGGACTCTACTCAATTGGAGACATCCCTATAGTTGTGGATCTAGGCCCAAATTTTTGGATCTTGATTTTTGATAGGAGAGATTGATGTGAATTTTATCCATAACTTATAATTTTCTCCTCATTGTAAAGGTCAGCTAATTGAAGTCAGATTGGCTACTTAGAAACTAGATACAATTTTTTTTTAGTTTTATAGCTTTACACAAGATACCTTAACGATTTTAGAGTTTTGATGCAAGTAGTTTTATTTTGGAAGTTGTTAAGTTTAACAGTAATTTGATAAACAATTGTTATTTGTATTCTAGTGAATTTTGTTGTGCATAACTGTTTCTTATTTGATAAAAATCAATAGAAGGCTCTAACTTTAAAACCATTTATTTCATTATCTATGAATGATATTTCTTGATGTTTGTTGATATGTTAGTTCTAGTAATGAGCTTATGGTATTTTATAATTGAAAGTTGGTTCTAAAAAAAAGTGATGATGAATGGTTGTATCCTTTAAATCTACACTGAGAATGAATGTGATGGTATGAATTGTTTCATAAATTGTGTTGTTCTATGGTTTTAGTTAATTAGGGAAACCATTCATTATAATAATTACATGTCTGAATTGAAGGGAATTTATCTTCATGTTTTGTTGTCCTAAACCTTGATCAATCTTTTGCTATTTATTGAAACACCACAATGCTAAATTAATTTGTACTATCTAGTTTATACTCATTTACTAGTAGACACATTGAATATTATGGTTGCATGGACCACTAAATGATAACAACATAGTTGAGAACCAACTATAGAGACCTTGGAAGATAGGTGGTTTTAGATCATTTTTCTTTTTCAAGAGAAATAGAGTAGAAATATTCTTGTTTAACATTTTTGTGCTACTTTTGACCATCAACAAGGAGATATCATGGTGGAATAAAATGACAACATTTAATCTTCCTTAGATGATGGTAAAAAGTTGACACTAGCTTTCCCTTTATTAGAAATACATCAAACCAAGACCGCTGAGGTTATCAATGCACAAGTGACCATTGGATCCCCTTTGATTAATGGACCTCCTACATACCCTGTGGGACATCCTAAGAATCCTATAATTCTTTGCCCACCTTCACAATGACCATAAAATCAAAGAAAACCCAAACTTATCCTTTACCCACCTAAGAATAATGTTTCACAACAGCTGAGTTATAATACCATTGCTCATACATATAACACTAGAAACAATTTTCAATCAAGACAAACACCTTCAACATCCCTCCCATTGCCTAATCCTATTCTGCCTAGTCCTCCTCATTTTCCTACACAAAGTGGAAGTGGAGCATGATCTCGGTCGGTCAACCAGTTATGTAGCAATTCTACTAAAATATCATTGACCTTTATCAAATTCTCCCCATTAATAGCATGATTCAAAGATTTGCCAATTTCTATCCCTTCTTAATTTTCAACCTAATGACATAATAAATCATGATCTCGGCGGAATGGTAATGCTAATGATTGTTTCCACCAGTGAGTTTCAGCGTGAAAACAAAATGACGTTTCATGATGAAGAAGGCTGCCTGGCGATGTGTTGGGAATAAGAATAACCCCAATAAATGCCTTTCCTTTAATGTAGTGTATCCATTTTGAAAATCTTTGCATGGATAACCGTAATTCAACCCGGAATTATCTATTAAGGATTTGATACCGGAAAACAATCACCGTGTGATCACTTTTCCCCGTTATAGAAAGGCCATGAGGAAATCGCTATCTACGTTATACCTGGCGATATTTCATATAATCTCCCAGGAAGATCTCGATTCACAATGAATGGGTACTTCTACCTTTCATCAGACATTGTTTTTTATTATTAAGGCGAACAAAGTTTATCAATTCAAAGTTGACCTGGAAACTAAATAGTTGTTTGAAATTACTGAGAAAATAAGGAAAATCTTTGAAAGAATTGATTACCAAACTACTGGCAGAACCCGCAACAAAAAGACAAAGAAAACATATTGAGGTCAAGCGAAGGATTGGAGTCTTTAGATTTCACATCATCTTCATGGAAAATACGTTCTCATAAAACAAACAATTCAAAAGGAAAGAAAAAAGGATAATGTCAACACAAAATTTGGAAGACCCTTCAAAAGCATGCACCTCAACCACTTTAAAAGATCAAGAAAATTACACAAAAATATTTAATGAAGCTGATTATAAATGACCACTGACTCCAAAAGAAATGAAACAACTTTATGGAAAAGGTTATGAACCCATGAAGCAACTTGGATATAGTGGAAATGGATGTGGTGCTAGAGAACAAGGTATATGTGTCCCTATAGAGCCTAACACACAAGAAAAGTCTACTAGTCTTGGTTATCGTCCCTCAAAAAAAAAACAAGCCTTCACTCAATGTCAACATTGTTACAAAAGATCCTTCTAAGTTGACTTTAACATTAGTACATCCTAAATTGATAGACACTAGTAGCCTTGATTGTAATCCTTTGAAAGAAATGGAAGAAATAGAGAAGTCTTCGCTTAATATCAATGTCATCACAATTATGATTTAAATTTAATAGATTTTACATACTCCTATAAAGGAGAGTACAAAATCTCACAATCTAAAGAGCGTTGTGTAAGTATGAAATCTGATACTAAGCAAGAGATATCTTTGTCGCAAAATAAAGGAACATCTTCTACTATTGATCAAGAGGGTATCTTTTCGAGACTCCTCCAAGATCATTTGATATTTCTCCCTCTAGTAACATGAAAGAAATTTTGCTACAAAAGTTCATTCTATGCATATAATAGAGTTCATGGTCATTCTACTAATAAACATAAGGATTTGAGTGATAAAATTCAACATCTTAAGGAGTGTGGTGCTCTACCTTGTGTTGGAGCACCTAGTTCCTCTAATTGATATTGGGGTATGTGTAGGATCATGATGGGCCAAAAAGTGATGATATTATGGGTATGTGTAGGGTATGTGGTTGACGACTTTTTTTTACCCAAAATTGATGAAACGAAAAGGGTTTTAAAATGAGATTCTCAACTTTCCACCAATATAAATTATGCTTTAATTTGAATTTAATAAATAATTATTATTCATTTTCTATTTGAATTACGACTAAAGTCTTGATCGATAGGATGATTGAAAACATCTATAGCTTTCAAACGGTATCACATTTTCTGAATCCAAAATATGTGTCACATTCTATGCTTCACATACTATAGGATTAGAAAAATAAAAATTAAATTTCATCAAGTTTTGACCAAGTTAATGTGGTTAGACATACAATTTTTATAATTTTTAAAGTTGTAATAAAAAATCTCAATTACCATTTAATTTGGAAAAAAAAATTAAAAATATATGCATCACACATTCCAGACATGAGTCCCTCTACTTATATCTAAAATATTATAAAAAAATATTATCATTTTATTGTGGTTAGGGTGGTTAGATAGACACCTACTTCTTATTTTATCCTTGAAATTTAAGTACTACCGCATTGAAATTTCAAATTTTCACCAAATAGATATTTTTTTTCTTTAAATAAACCTAATGGTTTAGAAACTACATTCAATTTGCTATAGATTCTATTCTTACATATTTTTGAAATAATATAGATAACTTATTCAATTTTTTATGTCAAGTTGCATAACTCTGATTTTTTTGATTTTTTTGCCACTTAAGGGCCTATTTTTTCCATGATGGTCCTGCATATACCCATTGAATTTCAAATATATCTTTCAATCATTTCAGCCTAATCCTTTTGTCCCAGCACTAAGTGGGGGGCAATTAATAAGTAGCCTTGTCCTCTATGTCACTTGTCATTGTCTCTTTGATAGTTGACCTCCTTTCTTCATGTAGAGACATATATGGAAGAGAAATCTTGGGATGGATGTACATGCCTTAAGTTACCTCCGCAAGTGGACATATATTGAATTAAAATTTTGGGGCAACCCTTCCCCCTTTTCATGATGTGGTAGCTTATTGCAAAAAAAAATATGACTTGGCATAGGGGTCTGATAAACTCTAATTTTATTTTTCTACTTTCAAGCACTACTCACATCAATGTAGTGTTAGTAACTACCACTTTTAAAGTGGGGCTGAGCATCAACACTCTTCATGTTTCATTGTGTGATTTTATTTTCTTTTGATGCTTCCTTTTCTGTGGTGTCATTGAATCTGATATCCCTTCTTCAAGAGTATGATATTTCTTTTGACTTGTCCTCTTGAGACATTATGCACAATGTTCCTAAGAAGAGACTCCATACGAACTAAGCCATATCCCTTGAACGACACTCACACCATATTTTAAATTCCATAACATTTTATTATATGCCCAATTCCTGCTAACAATACATTGCTTGTCTATGGAGCCATCTTGTCTCCTGCTCATTAGTTTCAAGCATACAAAGTTTCTTTTCTCTCATGAAGCTCAAGTTCATTTGTGATTCTCTGTAAAACTTATCGTGAGCTATATCTTTTGGTGCATGGTTAATGCATGATGAGAAGCCTAAACATGGCATGAATTTATTATTATACAATTAGAAGTCAATACAGGCATGACTTTCTCATCACAACCCTTTAGATACTCACCTAGTTGAAAAACTCTAAAAGTTTTGTTTCCCTCGTAAGGAGTGTGCACTTTGGGAAACAACCTTAGATTTGATCCACATCATATTGAACAAACAAGAGAGGCTTGATCCACCTCTTTTTATTTTTGATTTTTGTTTTCCTTTCTTTTAGTTATGGGCATTGTATGTTAGTGTATCTCATCTTGCTACTACATATTGTATACCTTGTGTGTGTCCTTTTGTACTTATGTCAGTTTGACGTAGGATCTCAGATCCTGGGGGCTTGACCACCTCCTTTGATCCTTGTTATCCTAGACCATTGGTACAATTGGACCCCTCTTGAATGTCTACTTTAGTGTGAGTTTGAAGCAAGTTCCTCCTCTCACTAAAGTGGGGAAAAAATGTGGCAACAAAAAAAGTATCCTTTTCCTTGCTTGATCTAGGAATGATTAATGTTAAAATAAACCTAATGTTTCCTTGATCTAGTGTTGTAATATTTTTTACACATTCACATGATATTTAGGGCCCTTTTGAGCTAAATTTACCTTAATTTTTCCTTAATTTACTGTTGTAAAGAGTATTTATTTGCACCTTCACGTTAAGTTTCGGGCCCTTGTAAACTAAATAAACTTAATGGTGCCTTATTTAAGGTGTTGTAAAATGTACCCTAAAACTTTCACAATAATCTAGGGTTTTATTAATTAATGGGGCTTATCTATTCCTTAATTAGCCCTATTTTACATCCACAAGCCTTATTAATTACATTTTTTCAAAGATAATCTTGACATTTATCAAATGACTAATCCTAATTCAGTGTTTTGGGTCATGTGTCCTAGATTTAGTGGTCTGGGACTCATACACCACCTTGGGCGTATGAGTCCCACCTAGGTTTTGGGACCTTGTTGGTTATTGTTTTAGGAACCAAACTTAATCTTATCACTTACCTATGAACCTGCCAGAATTCAATTATTATTAAGGGTAAGGATTGGCCAACACATAAGTAGGGATTTTGAGGCCCTTACTTCTTCACTTCGGGCTCTGTGAAGAATAGGAGGGTGGTCCTATATATGTTCATGTGATATGCATTTGAGCAAGAACATTTCTAAAAATAGATGAATTCATATGAGATACAGATAGGAAACATTCATCAAAGATTTGGCTAACCTTTAAAAAAATTATTATCTATTGCAAGGAATAAAAGGGTACTTCACATTGGTACATTATGATTGAAGGTGTATTAAATGTTTTTCATTCTTGTTCCAAGCCCTTTTATCTGGTGCATTACTAACTCACTTATCTCTAAGATAACCTAATGAAAATACTAGTGTCTCATCTATTGGGATAATGTAGTAATATTTGTAATTTTTTAGTAATACCGTAGAAATTTAACTTGGTAATTGATGGATTATTGTTATACTACCTTGTAGTATTTAACTCACTATGGCTAAAATATAACTACTTACCAAATCCTATATCTTTTCCTCACAAACCCATGACCTTATTTAAGCATTAAATCAATTTCTTGAATTGAAGCAAAAATAAACTCATTGATTCAATTTAAACAACTAAAGATAAATGAAATGATCATTAACCATTTCATTCATAATTTGTAAGAAATTTACATAGGAGAGCATATATTTTAAAACTAACTTTCTTGTATTACTGCTACTACAACAAAACTATTTTAAGATTATTACATACATAACTCCTACCCTAGACTCCATTTTGATATATTCATCAGTATTTACAATCTGCTCTTGTCTAAGCTTAGCTTTTTCACCTAGACCCTTTTGAGACTTGAAACTTGAATGACTATAATTAGCCCTAAAATACCTTTTATAAAACAAGGGAGCAACAAGAAAAAAGTATAATTACAATTACATTTCATTTCACACCTATTTCGTTTGAATTTGAGATATTCCCTAGTTAGAACTTACATGTAATCATTTGCAAAATAGGGAAAAGTAAAAATAGAATTCCACAAAATTCGGTTGAAGCAGGCTGACTAGACTTCCAAAAGGCATAGTTTGTTGCTGTAGTAGCACCAAAACATCTTGTCCTTATTGAGAAAAGAAGATTCTCTACTAGAACCAGAAGCCAAAAGTCGTATATTACCCAGAAAAGGTATACTTGCCATCAGAGACACGGGGTTCAACAAATCCACCACACACCAGGCCAAAAGGTTTCCACATCAATAGTAAAAATAAAAAATGATATCTATATGTTGAAGAGGATGACTCTTATGTAGTGGCAATGGTGTCATCAAAAACAAAAAAGGAGTCAGGATGCTACTCTAATTCTTCAGCATCAAAAAATGCTCGTCTACTCCTTTAGTATGATGAAATTAGAGGAACCATCACTCCCTCCTCATCAGAGTCTTCATACAACACTAGGGAAAGGAGATAATGGTGATACTTTGGGTCAGTATTGCCTCCACCATTCGAAGGACTATCAAAAACCATGATGGGAGAACTGTGCCTCCTTAGGTAGGCCTTATGATACTTGTTTCTCTTCTTGGCCTTCTTCCCAAGTTCCTTCCCTTTAAACTTGACCAATTCTTCTGAACTGGTCCCAAGCTTCTCAAATTATACATTCTCTTGACAATAGTTTTGTTGTTTTTTCCACAAGAATTTCTCTTTCCTTTTGGTGTTGTAGAAATCCCAAGAACTTCTTGCTCAGCCAAGGACATATCCTCTTGAAATTCGAACACACTAAGTCTCTTGGACCTCCTAGTTGGCTAAACAGACACACCTGACTTACCCATTCTCGCAAGACATAGGGTAAAACCTAGAAAACTATTAATTATGATAAGACTCATTTTCCTAAGCTCCTTAAATGAACCTGTAGGGGGTATGTGTAGGATCATCATGGAAAAGACAGACCCTTAAGTGGTGAAAATTTTGAAAAAATCAGAGTTAGGCAACTTATAGTAAAAATTTGAATAAGTTATCTATATTATTTCAAAAATATGTAAGAATAGAATCTATAGAAAATTGAATGTAGTTTGTAAACTAAGTTATGTTTATTTAAAAAAAAAATCTATTTGGTGAAAATTTGAAATTTCAATGTAGTAGTACTTAAATTTCAGGGAAAAAATAAGTAGGTGCCTCGGTTCAACTTTAACCACAAAACAATAATATTATATTATAATATTTTATATATAAGTAGAGGACTCATGTCCCAATGTGATGCATATTTTTTTATAATTTTTTCCTAGTAAATAATTACTACTAAGATTTTTCTTAACAAATTTTTAAAGGTATAAAACTCAGATGTCAACCGACCTTAACTTGGTCAAAACTTTACTAAATTCAATTTTTTTTAATCCTATAGTATGCAAAGCATAGAATGTGATTCCTGTGTCAAATTCAAAAAATATGATATTGTTTGAAAGCTATAGATGTTTTTCAATCAACCTATTAATCATGACTTTAGTCCTAATTCAAATAGAAAATGCATAATTATAATTATTTATTAAATTCAAAGTAAAGCATAATTTATATTGGTGGAAAGTTGAGAATCTCCTTTAAAAACCCTTTTCATTTCATCAATTTTGGGTAAAAAAAGTTGCCAGCCACATGCCCTACACATACCCATCATATTGCCACTTTTTGGCCCATCATGATCTTGCACATACCCTAGGATAGAATACCCAGTAACCCAAACAATTCAACTATCCTCAATGACACTTTCAATTAGTTGAAACTCTCAGGTCACCCTAGAAATGAAACTCTCAAAAAAATTAATGATTGAATCAAACAGAGCTCATCTGAAAGAAAACAACTTACCTAGGATGCACACTTCAATACTTCTGCAATTAAAACCAAAGACTCGCACACTACCACTCTGGCTCACACTGCTCAATTTATGAAGAATAGAAATGGTGAAATGAAACGATGGGAAATCTACATTAAGTAGGAAATTCAGAGCATGTAGCAATTAATGATTGAAGAGAACTTCACATGAGTGATCTAACAACTTAGCCGATCATCTTTGAATATGAAGCATTGATCCTTTTGGATTTAAACCATGATCAATGGGTATGTGCAAGATCATGATGGGCCAAAAAGTGGTGATATGCAACTTATATGATGGCCCATGGTTGATGACCTTTTACCCAAAATTGATGAAATGAAAAGGGTTTTAAATGAGATTCTAGCTTTTCAAATATAAATTATGCTTTACTTTGAATTTTAATAACATAATTATTATTCATTTTCTATTTGAATTATGACTAAAGTCCTAATTGATAGGCTGATTGAAAAACATCTATAGCTTTCAAACCAGATCACATTTTTGAATATGAAACAGCCACATTCTATGGTTCATATACTATAGGATTACAAAAAAATGAATTTCATGAAGTTTTGACCAAGTTAAGGTGGTCTATTAACGAAGTTTTTATACTTTTAAAAGTTGTAATAAAAATTCATAATTAATTATTTACTTGGAAAAAAAATTACAAAAAAATATGTGATCACATTGGGACATGAGTCCTCTACTTATATCTAAAATATTATAAAAAAAAATATATCATTTTTTTGTGGTTAGGGTGGTCAGACAAACACACTTCTTATTTTTTTCTTCAAATTCAAGTACTACTGCACTAAAATTTCAAATTTTCACCAAATAGATATATTTTTTATAAAACAAACCTAGTAGTTTTGAAACTACATTCAATTTTCTACAGATCCTATTCTTACATATTTTTGAAATAATATAGATAACTTATTCAAATTTTTACGTCAAGTTTCCTAACTCTAATTTTTCTAAATTTTTTGCCACTTAAGGGCCTATTTTTTCATGATGATTCTGCACATACCCCAATGGTGATCCTCAAGCATCATTTCTGGATTTTACAAATTCCCTCAAAAATGGTGATATCACTACAAAAAATTTCCACATTTACCCTTAACCTCATTAGTCATCTTTAATCTGACAATTAACATGCATCGCCATCCTAGTCCGTACCTTTTCATTTATATCGGTGAAGTACATGAAGTCAGTATTGAAGAGATTATTCCTCAAAACACCTCATCACACGTCACATATTTTCCCCACCTTTCTAGGATTCAATCAATGTTGAGAACATTGGTGTGATGAAACTTCAACCGTTGGATCACTGTCCCTCTTGAAAATCATTACCTTCCATTTCTCATCACTGATTGATGTTTCAAATTCTATACCATATCAATGATAGATGAGAAATAGTAATGGAATTAAATTAGGCCACATGCATCATCCACGATCACTAACACATCACTCATTTACCTCCTTCAAAACAATGACGACTCATACTGACTAGTGACCTTATCACTCATTTCCAATTTGAAGAAGACATATGCACAACTATCCATGATGAGCGATGGAAAGATATACATAGAGACCCCTGATGTTATCACTCATCGCTAATTTGAAGCTCAAAACTCTTCAGTGATCAGCGATATGAAGGATGCCAATGCTACAAAGGGAAACTTAAGCATCACACATCATTAATTTGAAACAAAAGTTCTCAAAACTATCCATGATGCACGATACAAAGGAAATATTGCTCATTGCTCATCACTAATTTGAATGTGCATTCATAAAGCTATTCACAATGAGCGATGAAAGGGAGCAGTAGAAAAGACTTTAGTGGGATAATTAAGCACATGTTCAAAAGTTGTTCACTAGGAAAGGGACCACCTAGGACATCGTATAAAAGGTATCAAAGGGTTTAGAACAAATTACTTTCAAAGGATGTAAAGACCAAATAAGGTCACTCGATAAGCCTTATAAAATATAATATTTTAGACCTAGGCACAAGGGGCCAGTTACCCTATGAGTTTTAATGACTCAAGATGTTTTAGGATGATCATAAATGGGTTATAATAAGTCAACAATAGATTATAATGTTGATGAGGGCTTTGATTTAAGGATTTCTTAGGAGATATTTTGACAGAAAAATCCCAAGGCAATATCAATGCACAAAACCCTAAGTGCAGACAATTAAAACTGAGTGAAAATTTGTAGAATTTTATCAATGGAACAAAAAAAAAATTAGGGGTTCCATCAGTAGCTCCAGCTGGGGATGTCTATTCCTTCATAATAGAGTGAGATTCTAGAATCTCAAGTGAAGCAAACCAAGCATAGAGAACTAAAGCCAAGGGCCTACCAGGACCAGGCCGGAAAACCAAACCAAAACAAACAACATATGTACAATATTTACTTAAGTTCCAGGGCCATACCAAGAGATCCAATCTCCATCATTCTTGAAGCCTCCTATGATGTGCAAGTTTACCAGGATTCAACATTACTTGGGGGGCCCTAGGCCCCAACCTTAGAACTGGTACTTACCCTTGTCAAAAACCTTGTTTTCCACTATTTGTACCATGCTAAGGCTGAAAAAATTATCATGAATTACCCAACAGTTGACCATGCTGCAGCCATTGCAATCAACCATTATGGACATGTGTTTGAACTTATTATCATCATTTTCATTCATATCTGACTATGAACTATGATCAAGAATTAACTGAAATGCATGATCAATGGAACATTCTATTTGACTCAGCTTGCAATTATATTGCACCAAATGTCCATCTAACTTGATAGGGAATGTGAAACACTAATAATCCATTTGATCATTACCATCACAAGGGCTAATATCAACTTCAATTTGATCATCAAACTGAAAACCCTCATACATACCTTTTTTAGGATGAGCATTCAAGAACACACCAAGCACACATTCACTTTGTGTGATGAATAAGAAATATTCATACATTGGCTCCTTTTAAAATTGTTTCTCATATTCATCAGAGCAATATAAACTAGTTACACTGTCATATGCTTCAATTCATTGAAAAAGTGATTCATTAGTCCTCGTGGCATTTTTACTTTCAATCACATAAGGGTCATTTCCATAAAGAGCACTATCCATACCATCCTGGGCATCAAAATTTTTTTTTGTTTCAGGTTCATTGATATACTCCAATCCTTTCTTCCAATCATTTCTCAACTTGAAAAAAAAAGTTTCAAAGGATGGATCAAGTAACTCTAGGTTGATTTGATCAATAGTAAGGAATTCAAGTGTACCATTAGTGGATAGGTTTGCTGGATCATATGTGTAGGATTTGTTGCAACTTGAACATTTCTTATTTTCAACCGAACAAATCTCTTCACACATTCTTTGTTGAAAACTGTCATGTCCATCTCTGATATGAAACTCATACATTCTATTTCTATTTGGCACTTAGAAATAGGACCCTGCTAACTAGCATCAACAATATCATTTTTTTTAACACTAACATCAGGTCCATGATCATGAATAGATACATTCTTATCTTGAAATTCATCATCTACCATATTGGCAGAACATTCCAATTCTGATATAGCTGAATTGCATTTCAAGAATCCATCATATGCAATCTATTCATCTACTGGTGAGGGAAAAACATCATGAATACTGGTACAGTTGAATCCTTTAGTAAAAAAGGATGTGTTCAGGTCAACAACACAAAAAGATTCATATTCCTCTTGAGAGAAATCAAAATTCTCATTTTCATTATCTTGGTCACCATCCTTCAAAGGTATATCAGTAGTTCCTGCAAGTATGACAATATCATCATCCATACTACTAGATATATATTCTTCTTTTGAAACATCCTTATCCATTTCTTGGATAAACCCTTGATCTTTGACAATAGGATGAGCACCCTTGTCATCCCGAGACATCATTTTTTGCATATATTCACACTTAGCCTCCTCACCAATTCTAATCCAACCAATTATTTGATCAAAATATTGAGCTTTGAATTCCTTGGGCAAGGTACTAAGCCCTAGCTCATAAATTTCACATAATAGGTCAATACACACTAAATATTTAGGTTGTAATCTTTAGGAATTTATATCAAGGCATCCAAAAACCTTACTAACAATTTATATGACAATTCCCCTTCATGTCTCTTCATACTAGATAGTCTGAACAATACCTTATCATTATCACTCAAATTTTGTTGAAGACCATCTTGAATTTGTTCATTATTAATATGCTATGAAAGTGAACAAGATAAGGCATCAAAAAAATTGTCACTTTGATTATCTCTTTCATCCTTATCTATGCCATTTATATGATGTGCATTAGGACAATAAACACTTGCAGCCATATATCCCCTCATCACTAAGTATTTCATAGTATTTTCAATATCCATAGTAATGTGACATGCTAGATGTAATGTTTTTGGTTCCTTATCCCTTATCAAATAATTCATATCATTATCAAATGCACCTAGATAGACAATCAAACATTCTGCATCACTAGTTCTCAAGTGTTCAGGAATATATTTTACTACTCTTACAAATTTGAGGTTAAAGGTAGGAACCAACTCATCTTCATCTCGTTGGGTTTCCATAAGTCTTTTTCTTATCACATTTGGAATAATTATTTCACAAAATTTTTCCACAAATGCTATCATGAAGTCATCCCATGAAGCTACAAAACACACTAGTAAATATGAGAACCAGTCTCTAGCATTTTCCTTTAAAAACTGATTAAAAAGATTCATGAAAACATCATCATGATCTATCTCAAAGTAACCCATCAAATCCATGAATACTTCTTCAACCCAACTCAGATATTTCAAATTTCACCTTAGAAGTATGTAAAATGAATACCATTCCCTCTATTTGTGCTTAATTCACATAATAGGGAAACAAATTTTCACCAAATTTCATTGCAACATGGTTTTCACACATATTTATTTCTTCTTAAAAACCAAAATAGGGGAAAAATACCTGGATATACTATAGTTATTCTGAATTGTGTTTTTGACTGGAAGATCTTGCAAATCTACAACTTTCTTCATGTCTTCATTAGGTCCTTTGCATATAGTCGCTACCTCATTTTTAGAGGAACAAACTTCAACAATATCAAGTTTCATTCCCAAGTTTCTTTCAGTTTAAGCTTCCCCAATCAACAGAGTCACCTATAAGTCCTTTATATATATTCTTACTTTGTCTCCAAAAACTTTTTATTCCATTTTACTAGAGTCTCAAATTATTCATACTAGCAAAGATCTAAAAGTCGCCGCTCACATTTAGTAAGACATTCAAAGATTATTCATGGAATCATAGTAAATCTTGACAACATTTGTGAGCTTTTAAAGGAGATACAATGAACTCCATCAACATCTCATAGGATTGACTCATTGACACAAAGTTAGGCTTGACAATGTAATTCTCTAACAAATATTTGACTCTTTAAGGAAAAATGATCTATCATAGTTTTGTTAGGTCAGTGCCTAGTAGAGTCACCCTTTCTATTGGTTATTTTCCTAGGAACCAAACTAAATCTTATCACTTACCTATGAACCTGCCAGAATTCAATTATCAGTAAGGGTAAGGATTGGCCAACACATAAGTAGGGATTCTGAGGACCTCACTTCTTCACTTCGGGCTCTGTGAAACCCCAAAGGATTGTCCTATATATGTTCATGTGATATGCATTTCAGCAAGAACATTTCTACAAATAGATAAATTCCTATGATATGTAGATAGACATTATTCATCAAATATTTGGCTAAAATTTAAAAAAACTATTATCTATTGCAAGGAGTAAAAGGGCACTTCATATTGGTATGTTATGATTGAAGATGTATTAATTTTTTTTCATTCTTGTTCCAAGCCCTTTGATCTAGTGCATTACTAACTCACTTATCTCTAAGATAACCTAATGAAAATACTAGTGCCTCATCTATTAGGATAATAGGGTCATATTTGTATTTTTTTAGTAATACCCTAGCAATTTAACTCAGTAATTAATGGATTATTGTTATACTACCTTGTAGTATTCAACTCACTGCATTTAAAACATAACTACTTACCAAATCCTATATCCTTTCCTCACAAACCCATGACCTTATTTAAGCATTAAATAAATTCTTTGAATTGAAGTAGCAATAAATGAGCATTGATTCAATTTAAAAAATTGAAGATAAATGAAAAGATCATTAACCATTTCATTCATAATTTGTAAGAAATTTACATAGGAGAGCATATATTTTAAAACTGACTTTCTTGTATTACTGCTGCAACAATAAAACTATTTTAACATCATTACATATATAACTCCTACCCTAGACTCCATTCTAATATATTCATCAGTATTTACAATCTGCTCCTGTCTAAGCTTAGCTTTTTAACCTAGACCATTTTGAGACTCGAAACTTGAACCACCGTAATTAGCCCTAAAATCCCTTTTATAGAACAAGGGAGCAACAAGCAAAAGTGTAATTACAATTACATCTCATTTAACACCTATTTTGCTTGAATTTGAGATATTCCCTAGTTAGTTACATGTAATCATTTGCAAAATAGGGAAAGAAAAAACAAAATTCCATGCAATTCAGTTGAAGCAAACTGGCCAGCCTTCCAAAAGGTGTAGTTTTTTGTTCTAGTAGCACCAAAACACCGTATCCTTGTTGACCAAAGAAGATTCACCATTAGTACTAGATTCCAAAACTCATATATTACCTAGAAAAGGTATACTCACTATCAAAGACATGGGGTTCAACAAATCCACCACACACCAAGCCAAAGGGTTTTCACATCAATACTAAAAACAAAAAATAATAGATATGCTAAAGAGGATGATTCTAATGCAGTGGAGATGGTGTCATCAAAAATTAAAAAAGGAGTCAAGATGCTACTATGATTTGTCAGCATCAGAGTATGCTTGTCCACTCCTTGTGCATGATGAAATTGGAGGAACCGTCACTCCCTCTTCATCAGAGTCTTCATACGACACTAGGGAAATGAGATAATCATCGTACTTTAGGTAAGTATCACCTCCACCATCCGAAGGACTATTAGAAACCATGATGGGAGAACTGTGTCTCCCCAGGTAGGCCTTATGATACTTGTTTCTCTTCTTGGCCTTCTTCATAGGCTCAACAAGTTCCTTCCCTTTAAACTTGACCAATTCTTCTAAACTGGTTCTACTTCTCAAATTGTACGTGCTCTTGAAAATAGTCTTCTTATTTTTTCCACGGGCCTTTCTCTTTCCTTTTGGTGTTGCAAAAGTCCTAGGCATTTCTCGCTTAGCCACAAACATATCCTCTTAAAATTCAAACACACTAAGTCTCTTGGACCTCCTAGTTGGTTGAACATACACACTTGACTTACCCATTCTCATAAGACATAGGGTAAAACCTAGCAAAATTTTAATTATAAGAAGACTCACCAACCTAAGCTCCCAAAATGAACCTGTAGGATAGAATACCCACTAACCTAGACAATTCAACTATCCCTAGCAACACTTTCAGTCAATTGAAACTCTCACCACCCCAGAAATGTAACTCTCAAACAAATTAATACATG
Source organism: Sequoia sempervirens (assembly GCA_007258455.2). Lineage (NCBI taxonomy): Eukaryota > Viridiplantae > Streptophyta > Pinopsida > Cupressales > Cupressaceae > Sequoia > Sequoia sempervirens. The sequence goes on along the minus strand of VDFB02014581.1, from coordinate 113,515 downwards.
AATCAAGCAGAGCTCATATGAAAGAAAACAAATTACCCGGGATACACACTTCAATACTTCTACAATTAAAACCCAAATCTCACACACTTCCACTCTGGATCGCGCTTCTCAACTTATGAAGACTACAAATGGTGAAATGAAATGACATGAAATATACATTAAGTAGGCAATTCAGAGCATGTAGCATTTAATGATTGAAGATAAATTCATGCAAGCGATCTGAAAACTTATCTAATCATCCTTGAATTTGAACCATCAATCTTTTTGGATTTAAAACACTATCAATGGCAATCCTCAAGCATCATTTCTGGATTTTACAACTTGCCTCAAAAACAACAATATCATGACAAAAAGCTATCATGTTTACCCTTAACCTCATTAGTCATATTTAATCTAACAATTAACATGCATCACCATCCTTGTCTATGCATTTTCATCTATATCAATGAAGTACACGAAGCCAGTATTAAAGAGATTATTCCTCAAAACACCCCATCATGCATCGTGAATTTTCCCCACCTTTCTAGGATTTAATTAGCAATGAGAGCATTGGTGTGATGAAACTTTATCCATTGGATCACTATCCCTCTTGGAAATCTTTACCTTGCATCACTCGTCATTGATTTATGTTAAAAATTCTAAACCATATTAGTGACATATGAGAAATAGTGATGGAATGAAATCAAGCCACGTGCATCATCCATGGTCACTAACACATCACTCATTTACTTCCTTCAAAACAATGTTGACTGACACTAACTGGTGACCTCATCACTCATCACCAGTTTGAGGAACACAAGTGCACAACTATCCATGATGAGTGATGGAAAGATATACATAAAGAGCCCTAATGCTATCAATCATCGCTAATTTGAAGCTCAAAATTCTTAAGTGGCCGGTGATAAGAAGGAAGCCAACGATACAAAGGGAAACTTAAGCATCATGCATCGCTAATTTGAAACACAAGTTCTCAAAACTATTTGTGATATGCGATACAAATGAAATACCACTCATCGCTCATCAATAATTTGAATGTGCATTCATAAAGTTATTTGCGATGAGTGATGAAAGGGAGCGGTAGATAGGACTTAAGTGGGATAATTAAGCATGTATTCAAAAGTTGTTCACTAGGAAAGGGACTGCCTAGGACATCGTATAAAATATCTTCAAGGGCTTAGAACATATTACTTTCAATGGTTGTAAAGGCCAAATAAGGTCACTCAATAAACCTTATAAAATATAATATTTCAGACCTAGGCACAAGGGGCCGATTACCCTATGAGTTTTAATGACTCAAGATGTTTTAGGATGACAAAAAATGGGTGTTAATAAATCAACGATAGATTATAATGTTGACAAGGGCTTTGATTTAAGGGTTTCCTAGGAGAGATTTTGATAGCATAATCCCAAGGAGATATCAATGGGAAAACCCTAAGTGCAGACAATTGAAATTGAGTCAAAATTTACAAAATTTTATCAATGGAACCAAAAATATTTTTAGGGGTTCCATCAGACTTGATTTTTCATTTCACATTAATCAAGACCTATCTTGGAGTGTGTGCCCCAGTTTTGAGCCACTGGGACTCATACACCACCTTGGGTGTATGAGTCCCACTTTAGTTAGGACCTAATTTAAATGCAAATTTTGTTGGAGTTTATCTTCCTAGATATGATGTCAGCTTGTAGTGTTGTAATTTCTGAAAATTTGGCATAAATAAGTATAAATACAAGGTTATTTCACTCTTTTTCACCCATGAATTTCAAGAGAGTGTTCCTAATAGCAATTTTATGATTACAAGAGTCTACAAGACTTCACAAGAGCATTCAAGAGAATCTTTAAGGAATTCAAGGATAGAATTCTTCATCATTTGTTTTAGCAATTCAAGATCCATCATCATGTCAAGGTTTTCAAGCATCAAGCATGTTGTTGAGCTATTGTTGTGATGTTGCATTCAAGATCCAAGATTAAGCATTGTTATACACTTATTTTAAGATCTAGATCTACATCCTTCATGGCCACTTCATGTTATATTATAGATTTACATGACATCATTCAAGGTATCATTATTCATGTCTCATGTTCCATTTGTTTCCATGCTAGTCCTAGATTGTGGGTTTCCATGTTCTAGACATGTAGGACACAACACTAAGCTCGGTTTGGTTGTCATTACAAGGTTACTCCACCAATCTCTTCGTCGAAGGGTAGGGAAATCTATTGAATGATACATGTGTGTGGGACGTTATATGAGTCTGTGGTTGGTGAAAAAGCACTTGATTTATGTTTCTCCTCCTTAGCGAGTGATAGAAGACCAAGATTTACAACGAGGTTCATGGACTATCTATATCTATTGCTTTGAACCTCGTTTGAGCTATGTATGTACTTTGTACACATTCTTTGGAATATTGAAATTTTGGAATTATTTTATTTGAATGAAATCAATGTTGATTATTGTTATGGAATTTATGTTCATTTGTTCTTTAGAAAATAAAGATTTTTTTTATGGAAATGGTTAAGTTACATAGTTTATTTACTTGCAAATTGAAAAATTAGGAAAAATTACTTTAGTGAACGAATAGAGTGTTACATGTGGTATCATAGCTACCAGGTTTAGCCCTAGAACCTGTGAGCTCATCATAATTTTTGTCTAATGTTATCTATTTTTTTTGGAAATTCTTTTTCCAGGATGGTGCATCTCAGGTTAACCGCAAGAAAGTTAGTAATCAGAAATGAGGCTACCTAAAGGCCAAGAACGAAAGAGAGGCCATAATTTGATAAATTGAGGGTACCAACTATGAAAATGCCATCTAGTTAAGGGAAACTTAAACCTTCAGTCATGCACTTTCTCAAATTAGCACAATGTAAAGAGAAAGATGAAGATGGAGGATAAGTACAACTATTTATCTTCTATCTCACTAGAGAAGTCTGAGTCTTTATCACTTTCCAAGGATATGCCCTCACAAGGGAGAATCACTTTGAAAATTTTCTTTAGGGACACTAGAGTTCTACCAGTGACAAAAGTAATTGTGATTTCCTTGAGTAAAGAATTAGAGCCCGTTATGTACCTCACAACTATGTATTAGATGACAAATTTGAAGGATATTATCCATTATAGGATAGGTATGAACAAATGAGAGATGAGCAATCCCAATCTGTAGGCTATACCCCATTGTGTTATGTGTGAGAGAGTGAATCTAATGGATACTCTCCACTTGACTATATAAATAGTCACTCCATGTAATCAAAAAGGATATTTAGGTCCTTGTGAATAATGAAATCATGTGTTTATCCAAAAAGAAGCTTATGCTTGAATCTTATGTGGAATTCCTTATGTGTGATTGAATACTCATTTAAATTTTTTCCATAAGATAATGATAATATGATGAAATCTAATATGGATGAACCTTCAGGTACAATTCCCTCTTGCAAAGATGGTAAGGACAAAAACCAATCCTAGTAGAAGCCATGAAGTTGGGAAAAGATCAATTTAGGAGTTGAAGCTAGACTAGATCAAATCTTAGCAAGGTTGGGAACCCTAGAACAAGAAATAAAAGAAAAGGATAGAGTAGAGATGGAAGATGGTGAAATGGAAGAAACTAAAATGTCTGATATGGAGAGATATCGTATCCTGAGAAAGTTTTTGAATTTATTTCTAGATGAATTACATGGGTTACCACCAAAAAGGATATTTGACTTCTCAATTGATATAGTTCCAGGATATGAAACCTGTTTTGAAGGTACCTTATAGAATGACAATAATGGAGCTAATGGATCTTAAGGAACAACTAGATGAATTGTTTTCTAAAGGTTTGATAAGACCAAGTGTATCGCCTTGGGGAGCACTAGTAATCTTCATGAAAAAGAAGGATGGTACTTTATGTTTGTGCATAGATTATCACATGCTCAAGAAAGCTACAGTAAAGAATAAATATCCATTTCCATGCATTGATGATCTATTCGATCAAATGAGGGAGGTGCTATATTTTCCAAAATTGATTTAAGATCTTGATACCATCAATTGAGGATTAAAGATGAATATATCTTTAAGATGGCATTCAAAACCATATATGGACATTATGATTTTACGGTTCTACTCTTTGGTTTAATGAATGTACCTAAAACATTCATGAACCTTATGAATAATGTATTTAGGGATTGTCTAGATAAATTTGTATTGGTTTTCCTAGATGATATTCTTATTTACTAAAGGAATTAAGAGGAACATTGTAGGAATTTAGAGATAGTGCTACTTAGAAAACATAAGTTATATGGAAAGCTCTCTATGTGTACCTTCTTTTAGAAGATAATTAATTATCTTGGTCATGTGATATCACTAGAGGGTATTTCAATAAATCCAACTAAAATCAAGGCAGTTCTAGAATGGCCAGTGCCCAAGAACGTATCTGAGGTTAGGATTTTTATGAATTTGGTGGGATACTATAGAAAGTTCATTGTAAGCTTCTCCAAGATAGCCTTTTTGATTACTTCTTTGTAGAAGAAAGGAAAGAATTTTGAATGGATAGAGAAGTGTCAAGTAGTCTTTGACCTACTCAAAGAAAAGTTGACTATTGCACCAATTCTAAAAGTACCAAATCCTTAGGGTGGCTTTACTATTATCACAGATGCATTAGGAGAGGGATTAGGAGGTGTTCTAATACAAGAAGGGAAAGTAATTTCTTATGAGTCAAGGAATCTGAAACCTTATGAGAAAAATTATGAATCACATGATTTAATGTTAGCAGTTGTGGTTCACACATTGCAAATGTGGAGGAATTACCTATTAGGGAAACACTTTGAAATGAAAATTGATCATCATGGGTTAAAGTATCTATTCACTTAACCAAATATGAATGCAAGATAGAGAATATGGTTAGAATTAATAGTTGATTATGACTTCAAAATCAATTACATTAAAGGGAAAGAAAATTAGGTTGTCGATTCCTTGACTTGAAGACGTCATATTGCTTCAATTGTGACAATTCAGACAGACTTTAAATGTGAAGTATTGGAAAAATGAAAAGAGGATGAGTACTATATGCAAGTTAGGCAAGCACTCACAAGCAATCTGCAAGATGCTAGGTATGAAGGTTTTCATTATGAGCCTAATGAATTACTTAGATATAAGGGGAGACTGTATGTACCTAAATCAAAATAATTAAGAAATCTGGTATGGAAAGATTCATGAAGCATCGTACTATAGAAACCATGGTGTGCAAAAATTGTTGGCAGATGTAAATCCATTATATTTTTGGAAAGGAATGAAAGGAGATTCTGCTAGGTTTGTGGCTAGGTGTCTTGAGTATCAAAGGGTGAAAGTGGAGCATAATCATCCTACAAGTTTTTTATACCCACATGATATACTAGATAGCAAGTGATAGGTCATAAGTATGGACTTTGTGCAAGGGCTACCTATGTCAAGGAATAAGCACAATTCCATTCTTGTAGTTGTAGATAAGCTTACTAAGGTAGCACATTTTGTACCCGAGAATCTAACTGATGGAGCACCTATCATAGCAAGGAAATTTGTGCAAGAAGTGTTTAGGCTAGATGGAATTCGTGAAAATATAATTTCAGATAGGGATGCATGAGTCACTTCTAGGTTTTGGAAAACCTTATTTTTTGCACTAGGGACTCAATTGAATATATGCTCAACATATCATCAAGAAACATATGGGAAAAAATGGGTAAATCAAGTATTGGAGGACCTACATAGAATGTATTGCATGCATCAACAATACAAGCATAGATAATCATGTGATTGATTGTAATGCTTTACAAGTATAGGACCTTGGAGTGGTAACTCTCAATGCCTATCAAGGTACTCATAACATGTAAGATTCACTTGCATAACAGATAAGTTCTCCAGTGAAAATTCCAGTGGGACTAGTATGCGAAAGACTATTCCACTTGGGAATACTATTATAAGATAAAACAAAACCACATATTTTTCATGTTTTTGAAAGTACTTGAAAGAATATGTTGTTTTTATGGTTTATGTTGCTACATAAAATCATCAGGGATGATGATTCACAAGGGGGAGAGTATGTTAAACCCTAATTTTTTAATTACCTATTTACTATTACTATGTAGGGTTAATATTGCAGTGTGAATGTACTTTGAATTTTGATTGAGAATATATGTGCTTGCACTTTGTTATCAATGAATTATGAATGAATGCATGTTATTTTATTTAATGTTATGTGATGAAATGCATATATGTGAAATGCATGGTTATTGAATTGGATACTTTAACTATGGAGAAATATTGTGTGATTTTGCATATTTTGTTGAACAAATGACTAGCATGGGAATGTGTTAGTTGGATGCACCTGCATATGTTTAACCCACCAGGTGCGAGGGGAAGTATCACTCAGGAAAAGAACTTGGCTGGGTAACCTCTAATTTAACCTAATTGAGCTTACACAGACAATCACAGTAGAATGGATGAGTCAAATTATTATGATAGGAATTTGTAAGTCATCCTTAGTATGATGTGTTTGTACTAGTAAGGGTCTTGATTACTATTGAATGCATGCTTGAGTGAAGTTTATCTTTTTATACCTTATGAGTTCTTCCTTATGTTACTATGCTTATATTGATGAGGTGAACACACATGAAATGTATGTATATGCATACATATGCATGTCAATGATAGACCATACACATGTAGAAACACGTATATGAGAGTACATAGTTAGACGTACCTATGCACACTTATGAACGGGTTGCTTATGAACATGGGGTTGTCGAATGGACCTTGCAACATGTATGTGTATATGTATAAATACATCACACATTGTGACAATAAAAAAAGTATCCCTTCTACTTTTCCTTTCTTGTTTGGTCCCTCCTTGTAAACTAGGCTTAATGGTGCCTTGATTTAGTATTGTAATGTGTTTGAAACATTTACATTAGGTCTTGGGCCCTTGTAAACTAATGAAGATAAATGGTACCTTGCTAAAGTGTTGTGAAGTATTGTAACACACTTTCACACTTTTCTGAGGTTTTATTAAATTTTAACTACACCTATTAAATCTATTTTTAACCTTAATCATGCCTTATCTAAAGTGTTGTAACACACTTTCACACTTTTCTAGGTTTTTCATTAATAATTAGGCTTCTTTATGTTTTAATTGGACTTATTTTACATCCACAAGCCTCATTTAATGCATCTTTTCAAGGATAATCGTGACACAAGTCACTACCAAATCATAATTAAAGTGTTTTCAGTTTATGTGGCCCTAATTTAGTGATTTGAGACTCATTCACCACCTTGCGTGAATGAGTCCCACCTATATTTTTGTGTCTCAAACCTGATTTCACACCTTTATAATCATTTGTAAAAATGCTCCCAAAAATTATGCCTAATGGGACTCATTCACCACCTTAGGCGAATGAGTCTTGTGTGGCCCAAAATAAAAAATAATTCTAAAAAAAATTGGCAATATTTTATCCTCTTAGATCTCATGTCGGCTTGTAGTGTTATAATTTTAGGAATTTTTGCATATTTAAGTATAAATATAAGTTTCTTTAACTCATTTTCACCCCAAGCATTCAAGTATTTATCCTTTATAGGAAGTTTGAGTTCACAAGTGCATTCCATTTTTTACAAGAGCATTCTTCAAGCATCAAGCATGATGTCAAGGACTTCATTCATCATGTTTGTTTTGGAGATAACAATTGTGAAGGAGGGTTTTATGATTCAAGCTAGCATTTCATTCAAGATATATCCCCTTTAAGAAAGAGTCAAGATCTACATCCATTGGAGCCATCTCACACATGTTTGTAGCATATTATTGATAGGGTTTGATGTGTTGCAACATCTTATTTTGTTCATTCATCATTCTCCATTCCTATTTCATTCTATTTCAAGGTTTGATTACCAAAGCGGAGGTTGACCAAGGGAAACCCATATCCACTAACAAAACAACATTTTTACCTCTATTTTTTGTGTGATTTGTAGGTCTAGGTTGAAGACACATTGACGAGCAAGATTGGAAAAAAAATTCAAAGTGCTCAAAGTTGTCAAGGTTGTGATTAAGCATTGGAGAAAATTGGAGAACACCTACAGGTTGATTTACAAATACTCGAGCCTAAAAATCAGTTGGGAAGCACAGAGCAGACCTTGAAGACCAGATTCAAATCTTGAAGTTTCAAAAATCCCTAACATGACTGATTCACCACTTTTGGTGAATGAGTCCTAGTTTAGGTCAAAATTTAGACTTTTGCAGATTCAGATACCCATTTTCCAAATTCCTGTTCTCGCATAGAAAAGCAAATTTTGGACTGATTCGCTTAGCTTGGAAAATGAGTCCCACTCAACATTGAAGGAAAAAATTTCTAGCATTTCAAACCTCCTTCTAGTCACCTTCAGATTCCCAAAAGCACACAACTTGTTTCTTTCTTTTATATGCAATTCTAAGTCATTTAGTGAAAGTTTGCATTGAATTAGGGTTTAGCATTTCATCTTACATTGCATTTTCCTTTCTAAGTTCTTACTTGGAGGTGAACCCCTCATTAGTTTACAATCAGCCCCTAGGAAAGCACTATTGCAATATCTCCTCCTTTTCATTGAGATCTCTAGGGTTACCCTTGAATGAAACAACTGGAAAGTGGGTGTGTTCTATGTCCTAAGCCATACGAAAGAAATCTAGACACCATTTTTAGAGGCTCCACATGTATGTTTCTATCGATATGATAGTAATTGTCTATATGCTTGATTGTGTAATCAAATGTAGATATATACGATATATACATATATCCATATGTATACATGTGTTAATACATACGTATGTTTGACAAATGGAAATGTCCATACACATGTATCAACATATGTATACATATGTATTCATGTACATAATATATATATATAGACAGTCGAGATGATTGTTATTGGTAATTGAATGTTAACTTGTTCATATTCATTTGTATATTGAATATATACATATATGATTGACATGATATATATATATATATATATATATTAGTATATATATACATATACATATATATATACATATAGTTATATATATATATATGATATAGTGTTAATGATATATATAAATATATACGTGTGTGTGTGTGTGTTTCTAAGTCTATATATGCTTAAAGGCCAATTTATTTATATAAAACACATGCCGATTTGTTTATAATCTATGAAAAGTATTCAAAGGCGTCGAATATCACATATGTTGACATTAGATAAAGGTCAAACCTTATTTAAAGTATTGCACAACAATTATGGTCAATATGAAAGAAAACCATAGTCGATACTATTCATATGAATCTTTAGATTATTAATAGAAAACATTGGATGCTTTAATACAAAGCTACGAAATATTTAATAGCTGCAATATAAAAGTGTAAATGCATGAGAATAGGAAAAGTGTATAGACAACTTTATGAAATGGTCAAAGTACCAAATATACACTATTTTTATGAGGTGACTCATCTTTCCTCTATTACGTAATAAAGCTATGACTAAGTTGGAATAGGTTGAATGTTGCTTGATAACAAAAGACTGTTTCAAAGAGAATAACCGTGTGCCAAAGAGATAGGAAGTTGGCTAAATACTTGGTGGCATGTTATGAAATTTCTATTTTCTATAGAAGTCCATTTTGGTTGCAATTCTATAGTCATCATTTGAGCATGTGTTCTTTTGAATTATTCTTAAGATACTATTAAAACATAGATGTCGATCTATAGCATCATAAGCTAAATTTTCACTTAGTTTTCCATCACCTTTTAACTGAGTAATAAGAGTCAACCTGCATAGTGAAATGTGTCAACTGGCATGCCTTATCTATAGGTTGCAATGTCTCATTTTGTTGTATGAATAGAGAAGCAAGTTCTCTTATTTGGGATGCACATTTATACATTCTTTTCTAAACTTATTATGCTGCAATTATTCTGAGAGTTGAGAGTTATAGTGTGAGTGTTGAGAGAGATATTTTGTGAGTGCATATTGTTGTCTTGAGGGAGTAGTCATAGAGAATTATTGCTTGAGATAATTAAGTGGATCTAGTAAGCTATTGTTGGAAGGTTGTGCATCAAATCAGTCAATTGGATTAAAGCTTATCACAAGCATGAGGATTTGATCTTCTCTTATTTGTCTTTGTTTATGAAAAAATGAGATTTGTATGGTTTTTTTTGGTACTACTTGAGACTGCTTGCATTAGAAAAATATAGCATTTTCTTTGGAAAGGAAAAAGAATTTGTCTTATGCTTTTCTATGAAGTGCTTGTATTTACTCCGTAATAGAAGAGATTGTTTGTCATAGGTACATATATACTAGATATTATTAAGAAAGGATAGCTAAAAGGTTATCAATAGCTAAGTTATTTGATTATAATTGATAGATTATAAGTTACACCTTGGGTTTGATTATCCATTAAAAGGGAGGTTAAATTGCATTTATACTTTGTGGGTAGAAATGCCACTGAGTTTCTGGGAAAAGAGAATAGGTTGTTTCTAGGGTTAAAGGCTACCCTTTGGAAGAAATACCTATGCTTACATTATAGTGGCCTAAAGTAAAATCAAGCTTGAGTAGTGTATGTGAGTACAATGACTATCACTCAAAGTACTGGGCAAGAACACTTTGGCCAAAGTAGTGTAATTTCCTTTGGCCCCACTGTCAATTCTCCATGATCCATTTATTTGCATGCTAGTTCTAGATTGTGGGTTTAGAAGTTATAGACATGTAGGACACAACACTGAGTTCAGTTTGGTTGTCGTTATGAGGTTACTCCACCAATCTCTTCATTGAAGGGTAGTGCCATCTATCGAATGATAGATGTGCAAGGGATCGCATATGAGTCCAGGGTTGGAAGAAAAGAACTTGAGTGATGCTTCTCCTCCTCAACAAGCGACAAAAGACCAATATTTGAAAGGAGGTTCCTAGACTATCTATATCTATTGCTTTGAAGCTTGATTGAGCTATGTATGTACTTTGTACACATTCTTTGGAATATTGTAATTTTTGGAATCATTTTATTGGAATGGAATCAATGTTGATTATTGTTATAGAATCTATGTTCATTTATTTTCTACAAAATAAATGAAAAAATTATGGCAATAGTTATGTTACATAGTTTATTTACTTGCAAAGTGAAAACATAGGAAAAATTACTTCAATGAACAAACGAAATGTTAAAATTTGGTTCCCATTTTTCCATATACATTAGACTTCCTCTGGTTTTCTAGATGCCATTTTGAAATTTGTATACCCATATTCTTCTTATAGAAATGCTACAACAAAGAAGCTATTGGGTAGAAATTTGATCACATGATCTTGCTTCTAGTTTGACTGAGCCTAATTCTCTATGATTTCTATTATTTTTTTGGGTCTTATTATTCTACATATTTGAATGTTAATGAGGTTTTTTTACATGTTTTAAAGCATGCAACTGATTCACCCGACCTCTAATTTTTCATGTGCATCTAGAATATATATTTGTACCTTTTCTTAATTAATATCAATATTTAAAGTATCTTATTTAATTAAGAAAAAAAATCAACTAAATTGTGAGCCTTAATACAAAAGTAAATCTTAAATACACAGGTTTCAAGAAGGCATAACATGTGTTGCTACTACTCAAGCTTCATGCTTATGTACTAAGACTAGATATCATGAAAAACTCATGATGATATCAATTGAAGCTTGATTCATGCATGTTTGATGTACCTAGTGAAGTGACAATTGACATAATACAAAGTGTTAGTGTTTAGGAAATTGACACTTAGTTGTGCATTGAAATGGGTTAGTCAAATAACACTTCATACCTTCATGAGTTTTCAGTTGATCAAATAAAACTTGATAATTGTGCAACTTCAAATGCAACAAGATAGCTAATTAGACCTATGGCTCAAAGGTGCATTCGATTTCACAAACAAATGCTAGTTTTATCTATCATTGGGGATTTGTACAACACCTCCAAGGAAGTACAACCTTACTTAGATTTTCTTTCTATGGATGTGATTATTATCCTTTAATGTTTTGAATAGGTGAGTGTTATTTGTGAGATGCAATATATGCTTTACCTACAAGTCTTTCCTTCAAAAAAGAAATTGAAGATCTAAATGTGGAAATTGTTGCACACTTTAAATATAAACAAATAAAATTTAATTGAAATGCATTTCAAAAATGACTAAATGAATTTAAAAATTGAATAAAAATCTTGTTTTTACTAATCTAAACTATACACTAATTCAAAATACAAAAACTTCATAAAAAATAAAATAGTAAAAATAACATTAAAAAAAATTGATTCTAATTTTATGTCTCAATATTCAAACAACAATACAATTTAGAATAAAAATCAACACATAAATCAAAAGCCTATGATAATTTTTTAAGCTTTCTCAACTAATGAAACATCTAATAAACAAGATATATAGTTATGGATAAACATAAATTGAAATATGAGATATAGATTAATTGGTTTGAAATCAATTCTCTAAGGTTAATAAAATAAAGCCATGGATAAGCTCGCAAATCTTGGTGTTTCATTGTTCCCTTTTCATTAGAAATTATATAAGAGAGATTATCTCAGTACTAATGAGACGGTTTGCATATTATATCGTCACTAAATATAGACAAAAAAATAAAGTATGAAAGTCCTATAAATCATATATCTAGACATTGGGGCTTATATATATTAAATTTCTTATGTTTGGTTATATATAAAAGTAGCTAAGTGGGACTATAAAAAAATCCATAACTGTATTTATAGTAGATAGAAAAAGAATACGATTTAAAAGCATGAAAATAAGTACATGATTAGAACAAAGACATCATGAAGAGAGACAAGGTCTGGAATCTAAACATAGAAATAAATGTTAAGAATAATGATACCCAAGGTATTCATACTAGTCTAAGTTGCAAAATAGTGCATGTAGTTTTAAAATACAAAGCCTTACAAATATGTGAATTTTGAAATGATAAAGATATAGTGTTTTTAAAAAAAGAAGGGGGTAAAAATTTATTGAATAAAAGAAGAATTACAAAGCAACAAGAAAAAGCTCAAAAAAAGCCACCAACAAGCCTCAAACAAAGTCCCCAAAGGAACCCAACCAAGCAACCATTTACATGTGAAGGTCTTCCATGATCATATTTTTGAGCGACACAAAAAATTCTGAGGATAAAAGTACCCATTCATCAATATTCCACCTCTCCACGTGCTTAGAAGCCCACTTCACCAGAAGATCAGCCACTCTATTCCATTCCCTAGGAATATGACAGAAGGAGACAAATTCTAAAGAGTGTCACAAATTCATAATTTGTTTGATCACGATAGCCAGTTTCCAGTTAACACCATCAAATCTCTACTCATTTAGGATATCAACTACAATCTCTGAATCAGATTCACAAATAATCCTTTTCCAACCTAGACAACAACCTCTTTCAATAGCATGAAAAATAGCTAGAGCCTCCATGCATTATTAGAATGGTCGCCCTTATAAATAGAGAAGAAAAAAAACTCACCTCCATTACTATCTGTTCCAATACCACTGATCCCAGCATGCCCAAGATCCCCCTAGAAGATCCATCAGTGTTTACCTTCAGAACTCCTTGAGGGGGTGGTCTTCATCTACCATCCTGATGCACCTTCTTCTTCACTTGCCGAGGGTCATTACTAGTAGAGAAACTAGACCCATTGCCCTCAAACTGAAGCTTCCTCACATAGAACTGATCACTTGGATCCACAGTAACTAACATATCACACTTCACCACAATAGTCTCCTAGATCTTGCTAAAAATATTCCTCCATAAAAGATCCCCTACCTGCTTCACATCTTGAAAAATCGTCCTATTTCTCTCAAGACAAAGGTGCCAAAAAATAAAGGTAGGGCCAATAATCCAAGCAATCTGAAGAAAATTCATCTTAGTAGGGGGTCTTCCCAAGCTTTCCTAGAACTCAATCAAAGAGGAGGCATGAACACAAGGTTGTTCCCAAACTCCCCACCAAGAATGACAACTATACCTAGCATAAGGACACTGAAAGAAAATATGTGAAGTGCACTCCTCATTATTATTGCACAAAACACAGATGGATGGGCCCTAAAAGCCCCTTTTCCGTAGATTTTCCCAAGTAAGACATCTATTTTGAACAACCAACCACAAAAAGAAATTACACTTTGGCCAAGATGATAAAGATATAGTTAATATTATTGTTTGAAGAATATTAATTTTTGTTTTATCATTAATCATGATTATCTATTTATATTATTATTTTATTAATTTAATTTTTAATAATAATGTAACCTTAGATTTGGTGCCCTTGCTTGAAGGTGGAAAGCCTATTGACTGTAAATGAGTGTTTAAAAAGAAAACCAGTCTGGATGGTAGTGTTGAAAAGTATAAAGCTAGGTTGGTTGCGAAAGGTTATTCCTAGGTAGAGGGAATTGATTATGGTGAAATGTTTTCTCCTATGGCTAAGCTGACATCTATCAAATTTATTTTGTCACTTGCAGCAACATATGACTTAGATTGAACAGATGGATGTAAAGACAAAATTTCTTCATGGAGATCTTGAAGAAGAAATTTATATGTCCCAGCCTAAGCACTTTGTGGAAAAAGGTAAAGAAAATCTAGTTTGGAAACTTTAAAGAAATCTCTGTATAGTTTAAAATTTTTTTCTAGAATGTGGTACCAGATGTTTGACACTTTTTTTTGTCATTGGGATTTGTAAGATAAAAATCTGATCATTATGTGTACTTCAAAATTGGAAATGATCGAGTGCTTATTATTGCCCTATATGTTGATGACATGTTCATAGGAAATAGTAAGACTATTATTTCTAATCTAAAATCTTAGCTGTTTACAAAGTTTGAAATGAAAGATCTTGGTACAGCAAGGTATATTCTAGGGATGGAAATAAAATGGGATAGAGCTAGTAGAAAGCTTTAGCTCAGCCAGAGTAAGTATATTAATATTGTCCTAGAGAGATTTTGTATGACTAATTGCAAGCAGCTAGTTGTTCCGGTGTTGTAGGGAATAGAGCTATTTGTTGAAGATTGTCCAAAATCTCCCAATAAGATGGAGGACATGACCAGAGTGCCTTATGCAAGTGCAGTTGGAAACCTAATGTATGCAATGGTATATAAAAGGCCATACATTTCCTAAGCAATGGGAGTACTTAGCCGATTTATGGAAAATATAGGAATACCACATTGAAATGTTGTGAAAGGATTCTTTAGATATCTGAAAGTTACCTCTCAGTATGCTTTGTACTATCATGGTAACTCGGTTGGGTCACAAAGATCCATCAGAATTCGAGGTTATGTGGATTCTGAGTGGGTAGGAGACATTGACAGCAGAAGATCCACCAATGGATACATCTTCACATTGAATGCTGGTGCAGTTAGTTGGATGAGCAAGAGACAAGATGTAGTCGCTTTATCTACTATAGAAGCAAAATATATGGTAGAAACACACACCTGTAAAGAAGCTATTGGGCTTAGACATTTTTGCTTTGATATTCAGTGCAATGCAGGGAAATTTACCATTTGTTGTGATAGTCAGAGTACCATTTGTTTGGTAAAAAATCCAAATTTCCATGCTAGGACAAAACATATTGATGTGCAATATCATTTTGTGTGGGATATGGTGGAGGATAGAAAGGTCAATCTTGAAAAAGTGGATACTCTAGAAAATGTTGCATATGTGTTAATAAAACCAATTGGAACAACAAGTTTAGGTGGTGTGCCAGTTCGATGGGCCTTGAGGCCTATCAAATTTAGTAATATCGAGTTTGAAGAAGCCAATAAGTCTTCGTCAAGTGGGAGCATGTTGGAAATGTGTCTCACCTTATTGGTTGGTTACTAGTAGCATTGTGTACTTTTCTCCCTTTGATCGATAGGATTCTACTCTATCAGTGGGACCTTCCTCTCTATCCTAATGATGGTCCAATGAGTCTTCATGTATTAATTGAGTTCTTCATTTCTGAGACATTGCTTGGTTGGCGAGACCCCAAAGGTTTTCCCCGCAATGGTCTGATAGTTTGTGGTGTTGGTGGCTTGTTCTATCAGCATGACTTGGCTCTATCGATGGGACACTAATGATAGTCCCAACAACATATCGATTGCAATGTCGAAGAGAATTGAAACTTCAAAACTTCAAGTCACGGGTTGTGAAGTTCATTAAATCTCTGATAGTTCGACTTCATCGGTGGGACATAGCTACTTTAGCGGGACCCTCAACCCTGTCTCATCAATGAGCCAATAGACATGAAGCTGTAAAGTATACATCAATGAGAATTGCTTACATTGGTGGGAAATGATATGAACTCTTCCTGATGTGGTGATGGGCTTGGTCGATGGTATACTCTGAGGAGCCTATTTCAGTGTGACAATGAGTGATTGATGAGACATGGTCTCTTCTCTCACTGATACTCCAATGACCGTTTGGCTTGGTGGGTATTACACTTGTCAGGGTGATATGAATAGATTGGCAAGAGGTTTGATGTTGTCCCACCGATGGCTCGCTATGGCAACTATTGATTGACATTTTTTTCTTCTATAACGAATGGGAACCGAATTGGTATGTTTCCTACATGGGTCTAGTGATGCAAATAATTTGAGGAATTCTCTCATAAGGGAAACAAAAATGTAATGTGAAATACAATTGTAATAGTGGTTGAGAGAGTTGTGTTGTGATTTTGAGATAGAGAACAAGATAGATCGAGTTAGTAATGTTGTCTGGTGTGGCGGGTTTTCCTCCCACAAGGGTTTTCCCACATTAAATCTGGTGTCTATTCTGTGTTGTGTGAAATTTTTTCTTATATGTTTCCTAGTAATGTGCATCTTTAATGAATTGTAATTTGAAATTTGAACCTTAAGTCTGCATTCTCTTCTTAGAATTGGCATTAGGAAAGTGTTTCCACACCTCTGCTTTCCTTTCAGAATGGGATAAGGGGTAGATTTTATCTTATCATTTGTACACTCATTGAATATGACAATTCACTACAAAATATAGGTAGTAGGCAATTGCTACTACCACATGCTATTTTTTTCTCTTTGGAGGTTTTGTAGGATAAATATAGTTTTCTCAATTGTTCTCTCTTCCTCTCTTGACTATTAATTAATTTCTAATCAAGTAGAGTAGTAAAATTTCTTATTTCGTAAATTCTACAAGCTTAGGCCTAAGAAATTAAGAATCAAATGTTGTTGTACTTATAGCAACATTGCTACATTAGTGCAATGACTATATCTACATATGCTTTGAATCTAGACTTAGCTCTAAAGTTAGTTTTTATTATCTACTCGAGCATAGATGATCTAGATTTGAACATACATAATATGATTCAATGAAGATAGATTTGAAACTACACAAAAATGCCAACTCATAATTACATAATTTGATACACTACAAAAACACCACCTAATTTACATAATGTTGAAATGTTAGAATTTAGTTATTGTCTTATATGACTTGAATTTAATGAGGGGTTTGAAATTTTCTACTTGCATGGTTGGGGCAGGTGTGTTAGTTTACATATATTTATTGTAAAATCTCAAGGTTGAATAATCTATAGACATTATTGTATTCATATGTTCCATCTCTACTCTAGCTCTAATGTTGACTATACTAGCTCTAATGTTGACTATACTTTTCCATCAAATTAGATACTTATATTTGTTGTGAGTCCTTATAATGTAGTATAAAAATTTCTGATATCCTTCTTATGTAGTATAGAAGTTTTTGTTAAACATCAACAAAATAGCTAGAGATAGCTTTGAAATTTCAATAAGGATAAACCAACATAACCAAATGTTGTGAACATCCAAAGTGACTGAAACACAAAAGCTAACTTCATAGAAAGATGAGATATGTGAACATTGAGCTAATCCTCTAGTATTTGCAATCACATGTTAAGAAGCTTTGGAAGATTGCATCTCATGGACTACAATATCATTGAGACCTCCTCAATGCCAAATACAATCATAACAAATGTTTTTCTACAACACAAATTCAATTGATGCACAAAGATATGGGTTGATTCATATTACATGACCAAAAGACAATAAAAAATTAACAAATCTTCAAAATACTATAAATTACCAAATCTTTATTTTTATTATCGGTTTACAAACTTATGCATTGCAGGGCAAGGGAAAATTGGATCCTAAACAAAATGGCCTCTCTGACATTATTCGACAAATTGAGTGGGACAACAACCAGAGATATTATTTCCTAAATAAATATTTTGACCTCTCACTATATTGACTATAACAAGATTTAGGTTAGGCGTGGGATTTCAAACCCTAAAAAATAGGGGATAGTACATGTATCAATTTTTGTACACAATTAAGCATCTAAAAATATTGAGGTTTCAGAACTACTCAATTCTTGAGTTCAAGAAAAAAAATTACAAGTTTTAAACAAGGATATTGGTTGTGAGTTGAAGTTTGTTTTTAGGCATGGGATGAGGTATGTTTCAACTACCTGATTTTTTTTTTTTCTAGCATTAGCCAACTTTCCAAAGGACCAATTCTTGGCATTATAGTGCATTTCTCAGACATAACAGTTGACTAAAATGATCTTGTTGTCCCTGATTGTTTTTGATAAAGGGTAAAACAGATTTTATAGGGACCCGAAACTACAAAGTTTACAATATAAAAGATATGAAAGAAAAGTCCAATAAAAATAACCAACTGCACTAAAGGTAAAACTGGATAGTAGCCACCACTTACAAAGACCGGAAGATACAAAAAAGTAGCCAGTGACAAACAAAAACTTCGATCGTGGCTAACCAGTCTTGAGGGACTTGAGCTCTTGTCTACTTGCGCCATTCTTCATTTCATGAACACCCTTCTTAAACATTTGAATCATTTGTGGAGTGGGGGGAGCCTTCCTCTTCAGATTGGCCCTGGTTCTCTTAGAGATGCCATCATCCTCCTCTTGGTTTCTTTCATTGATATCCTCTAGATCAACAACCAGAGACCCTGGTGGGCTGTCAGTTTCTCGGTCCTTGGAATTGATTATGGCATTTTCTATTCCATCGATTTGGCTCTCAAGTAATTTTGATAGTATTTTTTCATTTTTCATCTCAATTCAATATTTCTAATTTTCCAGCTTAGTTTATAGTTTTG
This sequence comes from Sequoia sempervirens, assembly GCA_007258455.2. NCBI lineage: Eukaryota > Viridiplantae > Streptophyta > Pinopsida > Cupressales > Cupressaceae > Sequoia > Sequoia sempervirens. The sequence continues at coordinate 94,425 of VDFB02014581.1, read as the reverse complement.
ATTCTTGTACTGACATTGTTTACCAAGGGGTTATAGATAAATGGATTCATTGTATAGCTGATTAAACCAAGCAAAGAGAAATTTATCTTCTAGAAGTTCATAATCTGAGCTTTTTGGTAGGCACATAGGTTTTGGACCATCTCATTTTTTTCTAGAAAAATTAAGGAAAACATTACAATTTCATCCACTCACCCGAATGCAAAGAGAACCAGCCAAATAATTTGCTATCAGTTATCTATTTGTAATCATTTACAAAATAACAGTGTGGTGGAAGTCTAATTATCGATTCAATCAATAATGCCAATGAAGAAAAAATAAGGAGATTTTGCATGACCATCTCTCCACATATTCTTATTCTATTATTCAAAATACATGAAATGTAGATTTAAAAACATTGGGGTTCAGAGCTGCAGATTCTTGAGCTCCTGACATGCATGCTGTGCAAAATGGAACAAAATGAAAGCTAAAAACTTAAGGGAATGACACTCTTTCTCCCTGCTTGTTCGTGATGATTGGTGGGAATATTTTTGCCTTATTTTTAATCAAAAAAATGCATGAAACCCCAGGGAAAAATATCGGGGTTAATCGGGAAAAAAAGTAAAATGAACAAAAATAAAAATTTACGTCAAAACTCTCCGAGATCTCAAACCGATATATTTGTATTTATAGGAAAATGGAAGACAAAACATTAAATCTCTACCTTATGGAAGGGACTAACAAGATATATGGCTATGTTCAAACAAAAATTGAAATATGGAATATGGATTAATTGGCCTGAAATCAATTATGTAAGGTTAATAAAATAAAGTCATGGATAAGCTTCCAAATCTCGGTGCTTCATTGTTCTTTCTTCATTATATATTATATAAGAGATTATCTTAGTACTAATGACACATTTTGCATATTATATTGTCACTAAAGATAAACAATAAAATAAAATATACCCAAGTCCTATCAAGCATATATCTAGACATAGAACATATATTAAATTTCTTATAGGCTGATTTACATATAAGAAAGTAGCTAAGTGTTGGGAGGTAGGGGTGCTGATACACAACTTTGTTGCTGTTACTGGATTGATACAATAGAAAAAAAAACACAGAAAATGCACAGAGTACGCACAGTGATAGCAAGACTAAACAAACAAAAAATAATTTTGCATATATTCCTTGTTTTCTTCAAAATACAAAATTTCAGAGGACATGCTATGATTTACATAAACAAAAATAAAGCTAAACTAATTTGGACATATATCCAATGACTGGGTGCTACACTCACACCTCAAATACATAAACTACTACAATCATGTAGCTACCCGGATGACAATCGCGGCGTATACGCTAGAACATTCCCTATCTGCTTCATCAGCAGTTCTATATTGAACATTCCATTTTCATTTTATTTGCAGGGTCACCTTGACCACAATACTTCTTCCTAATTCCATGACACATGCTTTTATCTTCTATTAGCACAAGCTCATGAGAATGAGCACTTAGATTCAAAATTCAAATCTACCTACCTCCATTAATTTCTGGCAGGCTGCAACAACAATTTCAAACTCAAAAACATGTGCTCCAATTTGAATTCAAATTTATCTACCATATTGAATGTTGCAGGTTACATTGGCTGCAAGTGGGGAAAATTCGGCGTGGGGATGAGCTAACGATTCTACTAAGCTGAGAATATTAAATACTCCAACACTAGTGGGACAATAAAAAAAAGCCCACGTGTTATAGTGATGAACAAACAAAAGAATACGATTTAAAAATAGGAAAAGTACATGATTAAGAAAAGACATCAAGAATAGGAACAAGGTGTAGGCTAAACATGAAATAAATGTTGAAATACTTGATACCCAAGGTATTCATATTAGTCTAAGTCACAAAAAATAGTGCATGCAGTTTTAAAATACAAAGCCTTACAAATATGTGAATTTTGCAATGATAAATATATAGTTACGATTATTGTTTGAAGAGTATTAATTTTTGTTTTATCATTAATCGTGATTATCTATTTATATTGTTATTTTGCTAATTTAATTTTTAATAATAATTTTTTTTGATCATATCATTTTTTTTCTACATTAAATAATTAGACATTTAGCTTTGGGTGATGGGCCTCCTTTTTGAATCACTTATCACTTGGAATGAGAATTATCACATAATTATTTGGCTCCCACAGTTTGTGTAAATTAATTGTGCTCCTAAAGGATTCACATAGTCAAAGAACATATTTGTTGGGAAGAGATATATTCTAAGATGAGAGTTGAGAGGAAAGATTTGAATTGGATCTTAAATCATTGATTGCATAATTTTTTTGTAGGAAATCCATTGGTGTTCATAGAAGGGGAAAAATGCAAGATATATGTCAAGAGTTGGAAAATAAATTTAATATGACTTGGGTGAGGTATTTGGAATATGATAAATTAATTTTTTAAGACATTGAGTATTTAAAAAATGAATATTTTATATAAATAATTCTAGAATAATTATACAATCTAATAGGCAGAATCTAGTTTTAAATTATGCGATCAATGTACAATTCTAAGTTTGTCATGAGTCTTAACAGAGATGAACCCTTTGAATTATAGTCCCACTTACAATTAATGGAAGAGCTTATTGTTCCATCTATTTGTTAGTATTGAATGTGTGATAAATTGTCCTTATTGGATAGGGTCTCTATAGACCTATTTTGTAACAAGCTCCTAATTGTCTTTAGTTTTGTGCTACACTTAAGATATCCTAGGATTAGTGGGAATATAAAATTCATGTTAAAACAAGAGTGCTTTCTCTCTCTCTCAAATCCACATAAACAAATGTGTAGTCCTTGTCAAACAACATAGCTATTAAAATAATATTCTCCAAATAAAAGAATTCACATAATATGAATTCAATGGCATAAAAAATTATCTCAGTCCTTCTTGTGTAAACACATACTTCCCACTTATATTTATAGTAGTTTGTGCTAGAGAGTTATCTTGGGCCCTAAAAAGAAACATAATATGAATTCAATGGCATAAAAATTTATCTCAGTCCTTCTTGTGTAAACACATACTTCCCACTTATATTTATAGTAGTTTGTGCTAGAGAGTTATCTTGGGCCCTAAAAAGAAACATAATATGAATTCAATGGCATAAAAAAATATCTCAGTCCTCCCTATGTAAATTCATGAGAGTTATCTTGGGCCCTAAAATGCAATCCACTTGGAAACTAGAAGTGGAAATTTTCCTTTTCCTTTTTTGTTTTGTTTGCATTGTTGGGGGTATTTTGGTGGGTGTGGATTTGATCCAAGTCCTTTCCACATTTATGGGTTTGAATCTATGGGCATAGATTCATACCTCAAGTAAAAAATGATCCTACAGAATTCCACATTGTTTTGATATCTTTGTGACATTGTTTTGATATCTTCCTAGATTTTGTTTACGGCTCAAAAAATATATAATTTTATTTCTTTATGATTCATACAAAGCAACAATGGACCTATTGTTGGTAATTACGAATGCTAAACCAATGAGACTTGGTCCAATTGAAATGTTTGAAATAATATGCTCTAACTGTGCATAAAATTTTATGTCTAATAAAGGATTTGTTGTATGAAGGTAAAGGGTTTGTTGAAAGAAAAAAATCAAGTAATAAAAGCCAACAAAATTAGAGAAGAAGAAATCTTTTAATTTTAACAGCAAACTTAGAAATATAAAAGGGTAGATACACAATGACATGTTGGATTTAATAATAGATAGGAAAATAAAATATTTAATTCATAATCTTAATTTTTTTTCCAATTTGTCATTATCCATCCCATCTGCACAACCTCACAAACCCTTTTTCTTATCATGTTGCATGGTAGAGATTTACTACCTCAAGCTCTATGTAGCATAGATATGTAGCAGACAAATATCAAAGACTTTTAGAAATTCCGTTGTGCTCCTAATTAAAAAAAAATTCTTAATACTTAAGTAAAAATTTCAATAGGTAAAGAAATACCTAAGTACAATTTTTAAGAGGCATTTCTACAAAGTGAATTCCTAGAGCTTTATAGATGACAAAGAAGGAACCAGAGGATCAATAGAGGACTAATATAAAATTATTTTATTTAGTTTGAAATAATGTGCACAGTTGTTCATTAATGTTGTTAACAAAAGAAGGAAACATGTGGTTAGTCTTTAAAAAAAATTTTAAAAATAGCATTATATATAAATATTCAAAATTTCTATATTAAAAAAAAAAAAACTATACAGGTAATTTAAGAAAAAAATTTCACATTTCAACAATTGATGAGGAAATAAAGAGACAAACAAATTATTTTTGATAGGTTCTTTAGGAAAACATTTTCCTCTTTTAAGAAAAAAAGAATATAGTTGAAGTTACTACCTCAAGCTCTAAGCCTAGATATGTAGCAAACAAATATCAGATCCTTGTAGAAATTTCTTCGTGGTTCTAGTTAAAACCAAATTTCTTAATACCTAAGTACAGTTTTCAGCAGGTAAAGAAATGTCTCACTACAATTTTTAAGAGGCATTGCTACAAAGTGAATTCCTAGAGCTTTATAGATGACAAAGAAGGAACCAAAGCATCAATAGAAGATTAATATAAAATTATTTTATTTGAACGAAATAATATGCATAGTTGTTATTAATTAATGGAGTTAACAAAAGAAGGAAACATATGTTTAAAGTCTCTATTTTTTTTTTTTAATCACATTATATATAAATATTCAAAGTTTCTATATTAAAAAAACTATAAAATTAATTTAAAAATAAAATTTCACATTTCAACAAAATATGATGATGAAATAAGAGACTAATAGTTCTTTTGATGGGTTCTTTAGGTAAATTTGTTTTCCTTTTTAAGAAAAAAGAATAGTTGATCATTCTAAATTAATTATTTCTTGTCTGTATAAATACAACCAAAATATAAACCATTTGTAATAGTTTATAATAAATTGATATGCATTCTATATGTGAATGGATAACTATTTCTTAATAGATTTTTATAGTAAAGAAATATATATATATATATAATGTTGAATAATGATTATTTTTGATTTTATCTATCATATTCTTAGTCTTGGCTTACTTTAATTTTTCTTTAATTTTTCACTATTTGTATATAAATACAAATCTTAGCCACATTCAACTCTATCAACATCAGCTTCAGTTATGACATCATACTCAAACGAAATTCCATTAATGGGAGTGAATGAAGAAGAAATACCCACATTTGCAAGATGATGGTTTGATTTGTATGTACTTTCTGTTGTATCCAAGAGTTCTTTTTCAAAGCTAATTATAGAATAGAATGATATTTATAAGCAAGTTGTGGCCTTGGCAATGCATGGATGAATTGGAAGGCATATGGTAAATTCATGGTCAACAATTCATTGATGTAAAATTTATTGTGAGAAAATTCACCGTCAAGTAAAATTTGGAAAATTAATTTGCATTAATATTAGTAAAATTTCCACTTGCGTGGTGAATTACTTCAGCGGTAAATTTACTTATGAAATATCATAACGATGAATTACCACACCACTGGTAGATGGATTAGCAGCTTTTCATAAGTTTTCTTCTAGTATGTTCCATTATTTATATAATTGAAAGTAATTAAAAAATAATTATTTATTCTTTAATTGGAAATAATTAAAAATCAATTATTTATTATTTAATTTAAAATAATTAATGTTGTTAGATTTTTTTCGGACACCATGAGAGTTGTTTACAGATGTGAGACTTGTTTCCTAATGAAAGTCCATACTATATGTAGTCTATTGACTAATTATTTTTATTTATTTTTAGTTTATCACTTTTAATATCAATCATCTATATAACTCAAACTACAATAAATTAATCTAAATTAACCCAGCCTATGTGTATGGACCTTATCCAAGTAGTCTAAATTAATATTAGGAACCGTTACATTCCTTTATTATTGCTTTTTGAATTCCAATTTTCTATGCATTAAGAAAATCGATAACTACTCTCTATTTTAAACTTTCTATGTATAAAAAGTACATTAAATATCTTGATTATTTTTATTGTCACTATTTAGTTACTAAATTGAACACAATTATTTTATAAATTTTTCATTTACTAGTTTATGCAATTCAAACTACAATAAATTAATTGTGTTCGAAACTTATTGAAGTAGCCTAAATTAATATTATAAAAAGATTAATTTGATTGTATGTTTTCCTTCCAAAATTTAATTCATACATTTTTAAATAGCTTCAATAAAATTCATTATTATATTCATAATAATAACAAAACCTTTTTTCTACTTAAAAGTTTCAATACATTAAAAAAAAAAAATCTTTAAATATCTTGATAATAGATTATTTTTCTTTCTACCATTTAATTAATAAACTAAATATAATTATACATGAGCTTCAAATTAACCATGCAATTCACCTTAGCTAATAACTATAATGAACATAAAAATATGCGAATAACTATAACCTAATTAACTTCTACTTTATTTTAGTTACAACCGCATCTCTCATGCAAATATGCAAACTGCTGTTTTTCTCTTCATGCATGCGTGAAACCAGGGAGAAACTATTTGTTTACTCTTAACATGATTGAAGATTGGAGTTGATTGCTGATGGAAGTGTAAAAGACTATGCAGAAGTCTGAAGGAGAAGATGTCGTCAAATACAAAGAGATGATCGCAATGTAAAAGATGATCGCAGCACCTCAAGTTTAGATCGCCCAGGCAAATCCCTGTGTGCAGCCGTCCGTATAAGGGCGTAGATCGCAGTTTTTAAGAATAGGTGGAAAATTTGCTGATTGTTAAAGTTTCCTCGTGCAGTTTAGATTGCTTTGCAAGCGGTAGCAGAGTGGAGTCAAAATCTAGAGAATGGAGGAGATAATTCCAGGCCTTCCAAATGATATAGGTAGAGAGTGCTTGTTAAGGGTTCCATTCATTTATCATGGCATGCTTACAAAAGTTTGTCGAAACTGGAAGGCTACGATTAGCAATCCTCTCTTCTATCAAGATAGAAAACGGTTGAAATTAAATGAGCAGGTGATATTTGTAGTCAAACAAGCGTCAGGGGATGATTATAGTTATGAAATGTGTGCTTATGATCCTAAGCAACATGCATGGAGTATATTGTGTGGCATTCCTCTAGATGAGGGATTTCCAACTGTATTTGCTGTCAATCACAAATTGATTTCTATACAGAAAAGGAAAATTATGACTTATAATATTTGTTCTAACAACTGGTCCCAGGTATTCTACTTACAAGTTTTTGGTTGTCTGAGTTTTTGGCTGTCTTGAAATTGTTGTAAAAGGGCTGCTGAGTTAGAATAGAGTTTCTCTTTTATCTTCTTCTGAATTTTAACTGATCTATATATTCTTTTGTTTAGATAGCCAATGTGCCCGACTCTAGATATGACAGTGTCTTTTCAGCATCTCCAGAAGGATATATATACTTTGCTGGAGGGGATTTCAACAGAACAACACTGTATAATGTAGAGGAAAACAAGTGGGAATCTCTACCCAATATGGACAGATTATGGATCTGTTACTCTAAGAGTATTTTTCTTGATGGACAATTTTATGTGATAGGTCAACCAAAGAGGATTGAAGTCTTTAATACAAAGACTCGAGTATGGAGGAGTTTGAAGTTTAAGCAAACATGGCGTGATGGTTATCTGATAACTGCTTTTGGGAATTTATATTCATTTAAAAGAGAGGGAGTGATGAAATACGATTCAGACAAAAAAGTGTGGAGGGTAGTGGAAGCTTTACCAGAGTTCCTTTTTCATGTTTATTGGGCTACTGTTTGGAATGATCAGATTGTTTTGAGTGGTATTATGTGCTATAGGCACAAGCATAAAATTGTTTATTATATGTATCGACCTCCTATACAAGGAGAAGTGACTTCAAAAAGGTGGATTTCTATGAAAGGTCTACCAAATAATGTATGTTTTATCCATTCAGCAACTACTCTATTAATCTAGAGGCAAACTTATTTTCATGTAAATATAAAAATTTGATGAATAATTTTACAATTTATATAATTTTATTTGATATCATTTGGATGAAACTTTATTTTATTGATAAAGTTGCTTTATCACTAATTTTAGCTATGTTTTTAAAAAAATAAAATAAAGGTGGCTTTGCCACAAAATATTATATTAGACTAGAGAGAATTACAAATAGTTCGACAAGGGCAATTACAATGAAAACCATTTACTAGAACAATTACCATCTGTCTAAAAAACTCAACCCTAAAAATAGGGGAGAACCACAAAATCTGGAAGAAGACTAACAACATGAAGGAAGTGAAACAAAACTTCCATTAAGACCAAGTAGTGACTGAAGTAGCACCAAAATCAGCAATGAATCGAAAGAAAGAGCCGAGAAGAAGCAAGCGAACCCAACAGAGCCCAAGGAAAATGTTAGAATTATTAGATCTTTCCTCCAAAAAGCCTGCAAGTATCCAAAAAAGGAAAAAAATTCTTCCAATCTAAAATGTCAGTTTTGTCACCAAAGTAAGCAAACCAAAATTTGCAAAAGGAACAGATGAGGAGGGAAAGCATCATGACGTGCTTGCTTCTGATGAAGCTATATCTGCTGGAGGAGGAAAAAATGGTTCTTCATGTGGCTGGATGATAGCATGTTGAATGAGTAAATGAATTTTCTTGAACAACATGTAAATGGGATCAATGATCGAATTACCATGTTGTTGGGAAAGAAGTCTCAAGCGGACTTTAAATTCACTGTTACAATCATTTAAAAGACCTTAAACCATGGCTGAGAGAAGTTTAGAAAGCCTGTCATTGGTGAGGAGGTGTTTCCTGCTTATGACTCCCCCCACCAAACAAGATCCCTATAGAATGTCATACCTTTCAAGTGCAGGTTGAAGAGAAGAAATTAGGCACACATGGGGCAAGGGGTATGTCCCCGCAATGAATTTGACCATCTCCACATCACTTAAGATATCCGTCAGATTTGAGACAAATTGAGAAGCTAGTTCATATAGTAAGGGTGAAGTATGCATATCTTACCAATCATAGCCAAGAACAATTTGAATAGCATCAAATACCTGCTTGCATTCAAATGCAAAAGCCCTTCACAACCATTCCTTAATGCAGGGAATCCCCTTTCTTAACTCATGAATGCGAGGTGAGACACGAACTCGAAAGAGATTATCTATGATGATAATCTTAAGCCAAAGAATCCAAAAAACATCGAATTGGCAGAGGAGAATGATACATAAAATAACCAAGCAAGGAATGGTGACCGCCATAACACTTCACTGGTAAAAATAAACAAATTCAATTTCAAGGCAATTAATGTGCCAGATGATCGGAGTAACATGAAGACCAAAATACTAACAAGTGTAATTCTTGTAAATAATGAAAGAGGCCGAATCAATACAACATTCTTATAATTCTTTTTAGTGCTTGCTTCAGAGGCCAATCAAAATAGAAACTTTTAAGACCTTGATCGAGATAAACAAGAAAAGGAACAATTCCAAAATTGGCCCCAAAAATCCTGACCTCTGTCAAAGAATATTGATCCAATATTGCAGATTGAAATAAATACTGGCAGATATGAGATGACTTAGAAATGTGCGAACAAATAAACCTTGCGTCAGGATGAGCAACAATAAAGTACACATCCCAGCATGTCTTGAAAATAGCACATGAGGTAAAGTACTCATCCCAGTATATCTTGAAAAAAACACATGAAAATATTTACTTTTTTAACAATGATATGGCCGCCTAAAAATCAATACTGACAAAAGTTTTAAAAAACTCAATGTCCAACTAATGATAACCAAGTCCCAATAGATGCCATAAAAATCGGTTGGAGATATCGTTATCATGCAAGATGATAAGAGTATGAAATAATTTCTCCATTTGAAATTACATTGCCAAATCATAAAACATCGAATTACATTCCTCGGAAGAAAATTCACAAGAAGATAAATTCTCATCAATTGCGTTATTTTCCAATGAATCTACAATCACATTAGATTCCCTGAAACAATGTGAAACCATATATCTCAACAACTCATTGAGTTGATTAAGGATGAAAAAAGAAAATAGTTAAGATGCCAAGAAGGGGTGCACTGATTTTTAGTGGTTGAGATTCTTGTCATGAGTCTCCTATAAAATGATGAGAAATTGAAAGAATTCTTGCGAGTTTAAGACCAAGACTTAATGCTTTGAATTTGGTCATATTATTGGTGCAATCTGGAATTTGATCACAGGCTACTTTTAAAAAATTTCCATTCCAATATCTCAGAACAATAGTAATGCTAGATCTCCCAAGATTACCCTTGGATGCTCCATCGAAATTTAGTTTGATGAAGCCATGTGGAGGAGGAAACCAAGAAGATGAGCTTCTATTAGAAAAAGGAATATTATGAGAGAGAACCTAATTTGGGGATTTTCAGAAGATTCCAAGTTTTAATAATAAAAGAATCCAATTGAGAAAAAACTTTATTAGAAGAAGATTTTTTTATTATTGCAGCATTGGTTACCTTTGAAATAGAAATCTCTACCTTTTGAATAATTTGAGACAAAGTGGATGCTTTATTTCAAAAAATCTTATTATTTCTTTCCAGCCAAATGTTCCGGATCAAAATAGAAGGGATAATATCCCAAATAATAGAAAATGTCAATGATGGAAATAATGAAGGCCAAGATAAAAAATGATGATATAGAGAATTATGCAATGGGCTCAACCAACCAAGATTTTTTAAAATCCAAATCCAACAGTCTTGAGAAAACTCACAATTTAGAAGAAGATGGTCAGAAGTTTTGAAAGACTTTCCACACATTACACAAGAGAAAAGATTAGTAATTCCAAGCCTATCTAATCTCATAGCAGTTAGGATTCTATCCTTAATTGCTAACCAAGCAAAATCACCTACTTTGGGAAGAATGTAAGGGCCCCAACAAAGATTCAGAGAAATGAAGGCTTTTTGATTAGTCTTTAGAAGGGAAAAGTAACCATCTCTCACATTGTATTATCTAGATTTAGATTTAATCCAAATAATTTCATCATGTTTATCTAAAAGACAAACATGTCTCTTGTCAAGTTTAGATTTTAGTCATGCTTTAATAGGAGATGGAACTTAGAGAAAACTGAAGTCCCTCCATTTCGACATGAGATTATTAGAAGGATCAATCTCTATGTAATCACGAACCTTGTGACCCCATTTATCTTTCAACTCTAATTCAATATGATTCCAATAACCCATTTGATGAATTGGCTTGTGACCATTCCACGTGTCATCCCAAAAAAGAGATTTATCCCCATTGTTTATCACCCAAGAAAGGTGAGGAAGGAGGACTGATCTACAAGAGGAAATAAAATTCCAAATTTTGGAGCCTTTTGGAAGCTTTTTCTGGGTGAATATTCTTTCTTTATCAAGAGAAACCAAATATATGTATCTCATTAGCTTACACCATTTAGTTTCAGGATTGGTGTATATTTTCCACATCAATTTGGCTCCTAAATATTTATTTTGAAGGAAAGTGTTTCTCAAACTACAACCTCCAAACATTTTAGGTTCACAAATGGTATCCCAAGTAACCAAGGGTAGCTTCTTTTTAGATGTCATATTTTTCAACCAAAGAAAATCTCTAAGGACTTTTTGAAGAATTACACCTTCCCCTTGGGCAAGCTTAAGACTGACATCAAATAAATGGGAAGTGCATAGAGAACCGATTTGAGCATGTCCAATTTACCCGTGAAAGAAAACCACTTAGATTTGCAAAGTGAAATTCTATTAGAAATTGAAGAAATCAGATTATCCTAAAAATCATGCTTTTCCTTTCCGAAAAAGAAAGGAATTTCCAAGTATTTACATGGAAGCGAGTCACTCTGAAAACCCCAAAATTTAAGTAATTGCCTTTTTATGAGAGGTTCAACATTTAAGAAAAAGGATTTTGATTTTGTAGGATTACATACTTGACCAAAATAAAGACAATAATCTGAAATGATCTTTTTCATGACCTTTGCTTCAACCATAGTAGCCTCTCCCAAAAGTAGAGTGTCATCCAGAAATAAAGAATGTGAAATTTTGTTGAGGAAAAGAATGAATAGAAATTCCTTTCCACATAAGAGCATTTTTGACTGAAATTATAGTTCTACTCAGACCTTCTGCTAATAAGATAGATAAAGAAGGAGAAACGGGATCCCCTTTCCTTAAACCCTTGGTGGAGGTGAAAAAACCATGAGGAGATCCATTAATCAATATTGAAAATCTTGCCCCTAAGATAAAAGAATGAATCCATTTGCACCAAGATTGGGAGAAGCCAAATTCTCTAAGAATTTTCAATAGAAACTCCCAATTTACCTTATCATAAGCCTTCAACATATCCAATTTTAAGACCACTATTGAATATTTTTCATTTAAAACCGAATGCAAAACCTCGTGTGCAACAATTTCTCCCTCAAGAGTATCTTTATTGGGAAAAAAACCACCTTGTTCTTCAAAAATGATCAAAGCAAGGACTGTGGATAGCCTAGAAGCTATTGTTTTAGTGAATATCTTATAAATTGAGTTACAAAGAGTAATAGGTCTAAAGTCATTAAAGGAAGATGGAGTGGGTTTTTTAGGAATGAGAACAATAAATGTGGAATTAAAATCCTTCAAGAAATTTATATATCTCTAGGATTCTTCTAAGGAAATAAGAACATCTAAACCTAAAATGTCCCAACATTTTTGAAAAAAGAGAATTGTAAATCCATATGGGCTTGGAGCCTTCTCAGGTTCCTTTGAAAAAACCACTTTTTAAATTTCCTCCAAAGAAATTTTTTCCATCAACATTTTGTTTTGATTCTTGTTAATTAATTCTAGAACATTGTTCAATGGTTCATTTTCCTCCTCATAAGAATGAGAGACATCAGAAGAAAGAAGAGCTTTGAAATGATTTACCACCTCAAGACCAATCTCATTTTCAGCAGTAAGTGTAGATCTTGATGAAGATAAAATAGAAAAAATAATGATAAATTGTCTGCAAAGTTTAGTTGAAGCATGGAAAAAAATTGCATTTTTATCTCCTTCATTCAGCCAAGTTTCTCTAGATTTTGTCTCCAATAGCATTCTTCTCTAGCTAGAATTTCATATAAATCTACTTTAAGTTTTTTTTCCTGATTATAAAGAGAATTATCTATTCCTTTCTTGGTAACAACTTTGTATAACACAGAGAGTTCTAATTCAAAACAAGTTTTCTCCATGAATTTTTTTTTGAAGTGAGTAGCATTCAATTCCTTAATTTTGATCTTGAGGCAATATAAATTATTACTTAATTGGAACAATCTAGTTCCTTTAAAAAAAGGGGAGTTAGACCACCAATTTTTAATTAAGTCCATAAAGTTGGGATCTCTAAACCACATTGCCTCCATTTTAAATGGACATTTAGTGTTCCTTAAGATATTAGAGAAAGAAAAGGAGATTGGGAAATGATTAGAACTCAGAGAGCATGAATGACCAAATAAAAATATCTAGATGTTGCTAGCCAATTTTTTTAAAGTAAAAAGTGGTCAAGTTTTTCTGCAATTTGACAAAAATCTTTTCTTCTATTTGTCCAAGTATAAGTTCCATTTTTGAAAGGACAAAAATATAGATTATTAGCAAAAATAAAAAAATTAAAATCATCTATCATTGCTGAAGGAGGAGTTATACCACCCATTTTTTCCAAAGAATTTCTTATGGCATTAAAATCTCCTATGATAAATTTTAAAATGGACGGATTAGATTCAAAACTTATCAAAAGTGCTTCCAAATCTTCCTATTTCCAGCTATTGAACAAGGGCCATAAACATTATAGATTAAAAGGTGCATATTTTCTTTTAGGTGCCAAACAGAGGCTTTCATCTGATTTGCCTTGACCTCAATCCAATCAATTTTGGCATAAATCTTATTCCAAAGAATGATTAAACCTCTTGAAGCACCAAAAGCAGGAGAAATAATTAAATCCCAGTCAGTCCAAGAACAAAAAGATTCCTTAGAATATTGAAGAGAGAGCTTCGTTTCCTGAAGCAGAATAATATCTAACATGGAGCCCAATAAATGTGCTTAATTAAGTGTTTCATGTTAGGGGCATTTAAGCCCCTAGCATTCCAAGATAAAACTCTCATTGGCCTCGAGGAGAGAATTCTCCTCTCCTCTTCTTATAAATTCTTCCTGAGGATTTTTTCCCTGTAGTAGAATCACACTGCCAACATTAAGGAGAGGAGTTTAAACCATCATGTTTCTTTGAAGAAGAATGATTCATTCGGTGAATTACAGAGCCTACAAAAATTTCAAAGTTGTTTTTTGTAATGGAGGTATGAATCATGATGGGCAAAAGCTAAAATATAATAGGTATTTGCAGAAATGTGGTGACGACTTTTAGTTGCAAGGCCAGTGAAGCGAGGGTTTAAAGGAGTTATCAGCTTCCATGATTTCAATTACTGACACTTTATGAATTTAATAAATGGTATTATTCATTTCTATTTGGTTATTCAAGTCCTGATTGATAGGCTGATTGAAAAACGTCTATAGATTTCAATGGGTATCACTTTTTTAATCAAAACATCATGTCGCATTCTAGCTACATACTATAGGACAAAAAAATAAAATTAATTCTGAAGTTTGACCAAGTTAAGGTGAGTGGACATATGAGTTTTATGTTTAAAAGGCCTTAATAAAAAAAAAATCGTAATTAATTTATTTACTAGGAAAAATTACAAAAATATGCATCACATTGGTACATAATTTCCTCTCTTATATCTAAATATTATAAATATCATTTATTGCGATTTAGGTGGTCAGGATAGACGCTTATTTTTTCCTTGAGATTTAAGTACTACTGCATTGAAATTTCAAATTTTCACCAAATAGATTTTTATTTTTTTAAATAAACCTAGTCATTTAGAAACTACATTCAATTTTCTATAGATTCTATTCTTACATATTTTTGAAATAATATAGATAACTTATTCAAATTTTTACATCAAATTGTCTAACTCTGATTTTTTTGAATTATTTTCCACTTAAGGGCTTCTTTTTCCATGATGATCCTGCACATACCCTGGATTTATGACCCCTCTTATTCTGAGGAGAGACTGATAACTTAAACTTAGATTTTGTTTGAGAAATGGGAGGAGAAGAAAGAGTGTTCAAGTTAGGAGAAGTTGGGGAAGATGGAATGGAAGAAGAAGATTCATTAAAATTTAACTTTCTCTTTCAAGTTATCTGAGAGATTGGAGGTAATAAAGTGTTCAAACCTTTATTTTTTTCACCTAGAACTTCATCTTCACCTAGAAGTTCATCTACTATTTCATCTATAAGTTCTTTAGCTGCCTTTGTCATAGCTTCATCAATAATTTTCAACAAATCTTCTTCAGGACCATTGAGGATATTTTCAAAATGTGAAATATCATTCTTCAAATGATCAGTACCCTTGAATGAAAACTAAGAAGTATTTGACTGATCATCAATCAGAGGGATAACAACATTAATTTTTTTATTAGTGGAGGATGGTTTAGTTCTTATTACATATTTTCCGCTGTTCTGATTCATATGAGAAACCTCATTATCATTGCCCAATTCTGTGTCGAGAATTTCACAAGAAGAAGTAGGTTTCAAAGAAAAATAGGGCTGAGAGTTTTGAGATTTTCTTTTCAAATAAAAAAACCCTAGATAAAGCTGAAAAAATGGAGTTGTCAAGTTTTTGAAAGATATCTGAATCAATAATTAGATTTTCCTCCTTCCAAGTTGCATTTTCCCATTTTATTTGTTGAATCCAATCCCCTTTTTTGGTCGAAACATGAATTTTTATAGGAAGAGAAGAAGTTGGCTTACTAACCAAATCCAACACTATAATCGAGGGTTTAACATTAACAATCGAAAAATCACTTTTGAGGAAATCCTTGAAGTGATTAACAATTTGTTTAATGGAAGATGAGTCTAGATATTCAACTGGAAGAAATGGCAAAGAAAAACAAGCAGGACATGGACTCATGTTAAAAAGATTCCAATGATAAATTTTCTTGCCAATCTAAGATACACAGAAAAGAATTTCCAATCTAGAATTGACCTTCTCTCATAATTTTACTCTTAATTTTAGGGTTTTTAAAAAGAATAAAGAATGAAGAAGCATAAACAGCAAATAAATCAAAAAATTCATATCGATTCTCGTGAATCAATGCCCATAGAATAGATAGTTCCTTTTCTTCGCCCCATAATTGAACAAAAAAGCCATTTTGCTCACAATCCATGCATTGGTTGTCAATAAATAAAGGAATAGTAGGAATTGGTCTCCATTCCTGTTCCTTGCCAGCCAAATCATCCAAACCATTCAACTATTTCCAGGAACCTTAAAAGGAGCATTTTTAAATTTATCATAGCCCATTTTCATTTGTTCAGAGAACAAGGGTTTTTTACCTTGTGAATGAAAAGCATTATGAACATTGCATTGATTTGAGCACCCATTATTGCTCTGTTTATACTCTTGGGTCTTTGCATGTTGAGATGACTACCGATTTGGAGGATTGCTAGAGGAGGAATGAGGAAATGAAGAACACCTATAATCTTGATGCATATGATTTCTTGATGGCATAGGGCCATTATAAACCTTGCTATATGAAGCATTTTTACCAGAGGGGCAACAAGAATTGGACGAATGATTTTTTCTCCAAGAAAAAAGATGAGTCAAATTCTGATAGGGGTCTATTTTTGGGGTTTCTAAAATACCCTTATCTCTGAATTTTGGATGAGAAGTATTTTGAAAACCCCATTTCGGTGTGTCCAAAATATCCTTATCTCTAGGGTTAAATGTTGAATAAATATTTTCCCTTTTAGAATGATCTTGTCCCAATAAAGTAGTATTCTAATGATGAAACCAAGTTGGGGGCTCAGTATCATTAGCCTAGGAAACCCTTCCACCACTTTGAGGCCATTTTTCAGAAGGCTGAGGTGCAGAAACATGATCATCTGTGCAAGAAGTCTAATAATGAAAACATTATGAGGGTTTGTTGTCATCTACAGAATAAACCCTTCCCCCACACAGAGGCCATTTATCAGGAGGCCAGGTTAAAGAAACATGATCATATGTGCAGGAAACCCTACTAACACACAGATGGGAAGAGCTCGAACTTTCCATTCTTCTATCTTCTTTCATCATTTTTTGTTCAATCATTCCTCAACTAGATTTAAGACCTTATAAGTTTTGTGTTTGATAAACAAAGGATTTAGGCTTAATTACTTAGCATTTTGTTGGTAGAGAATTGTTATCACAAAGAAAAGTGTGGAATTCATGCCCTTTTTCCTCTCATTCTTTTTTTTCCTTAATGGAGGAGTTTGGGGAATGTGGGCATTTTTTGAGTAGGATGTGTTTGTTGGGGTAAGTGGGCCTGTGATTTTCTCCCTTGTCCCAAGATGGTTATATTCATGTTTTAGCTATTTTTTTAATATTAAAATAATGCTTAATTTTGTTTGAATAATATTATTTTAATATTTTGCTTCACTAAATGTAGTATTATTTTTTAATACTAAATCCTAATTGATTTATAATTTTATGTTTTTAAACTAAAAAATAATTTATTTATTTAATTTATAAGAAATATTATAACAAAATTATTTTGATTCAAAATGTTATATCAATGATTTAAGAAATTCATTCTACATTTTGTAATAATGATATAATAAATATCAATTTATTTTAAATTATGTTAAATACTATGAAACACATCTTATGAAAAAATTGATTCTAAGTAAATGAAGAAGACAAAATTGATACTGTTTTTAATTAAACTAACAAAATATTTTGCTGCAATTACAAATAATTCATTATAATGTGGATAATGTTCTCCAAGTGTAACATTTTATCTTTAGTTGTTTATGTTATTTTTAAACTCATCTTTAAGAGATTTATTTTAAAATTTTCCTTTTATTGAGTAGAAACCAATTTTAAGAATTATGATATGGAAAAGGTAGATTTACTCTTTATGATGTCAAATATGTGCTTGATAATACTTTTGAGAATTTATTTTGAAGTGCACATCCACTTTTTTTTTTAGTACACATTTCTTTTCCATAATTTTAAAGAAATATATATGTATTATAATTTAGAATATATTTTGATTTGGATTTTTTAATTAATTTAAAAATATATATTTAGTATAATGTATGATTTATGAGAGAGAAAATGAAATGGTACTCTTATTTATTTCCTAATCTTCTTACTTATTTGTAAAGAATTTAAATAATATGTTTTAAAACTATTTAGAATTTGGGGTTTTAAAATCATATATGACAACTTTGATTAGTTAAGCGAATCTAAGACATAGTGAACCAAAAAGTGTATGCAGAGGCTACTACACTAATTTTGGCTAAAGTATTTGAACTAAGTTCAACCACTACTTATGAGTGGAGTCATTTGTTCATCCACCCTACTCGATGTGGAGAACCTTATCTGACCTTGTATTAGCCCAAACTTAATGTCTAAACAATGGTTAATGTATCATACAAATTCTTCATTTAAAAAGTGGTGTCTTCATTAAAGTTATAATTCAATTAGATTGGTTAAGTTTTCCTAACTTTGAAAACCCATGTTATGTTCATGTAATCAATTGGGCCTTGGAAACTACCACTTGCTCAAGTTCTTTCTTACTTAATTGGTAAACAACTTGATTGGTTATATTTTTTTGACTTTGAATACTCAAGTTGCATTCCCATAAGTTCTTGAGACTTGACAACTGCCACTTATTCAAGTTCTTAATATTACTAATGAGAGTATTTGATCTCCCACTTTATGCACAAATAATTGATATTGATGAACCACTATCCTTGACTAGACTCACTTGGTCAAACTAAAAGTACTGAAAAAATGTTCAACATATAAAATAAATACTTATTAATCTTAATATGAAGATCCCTTCTTTGTATTATAGTCTTGGATGTCTAATTTTTAGTTTGTGAAGTTTTAATAAGTCCTCATCTAGTTCGATTAGTTATTTTTTACTCGAACACTCGAGTTACCTTCATGCAACTACTTGGGTCTTGGATACTGCCACTTGTTTGAATCATTACCATAACCCTTAAGATTAACCAATCTTATTGATTAAACTTTAAGAAATTCTTGATAACAAAATATGTCGTCTTGATCTACCTGATCATAATTTAGCATAATAAAATTATAAACAAATAAAAACCCCATGATGATTGGTATTTTTCCATTAAGGATAGAATT
This sequence comes from Sequoia sempervirens, assembly GCA_007258455.2. NCBI lineage: Eukaryota > Viridiplantae > Streptophyta > Pinopsida > Cupressales > Cupressaceae > Sequoia > Sequoia sempervirens. Next base: position 75,220 of record VDFB02014581.1, on the reverse strand, counting down.
TCTCATTAGGCTTTAGTCTTTAGTCTTTCTTGGTAAACACTGTATCTTGTTTACTAAAGTTTCATTACAAGACATAAACTTCTTTGATAGTAATGTTGTTTAAAATATTACAAAAGATGTCTTACCTAGAGTTCTAATCTGCATCTTTACCTAGGGTCAAGTACTGACCATGCTTAGAACTCTTCAACAAAAATTATTGATTCCTAACCAACTAATCCTTTGGCTCCAAAATTAATATTCAAACTACATCCCTAGCATAGGAAAGATTAATGCTGAGGTTTAATTCCTCGTGATTTATTGAAACCTCTCTTTTCCAAAAAAACTCACAATAATTATTTTAGGCTTAGACATATTTTGAACTGGTTAAATATAGTTATTAACCTTTATAATCTTTCAAGCTAGTTTCCAACAGCATAAATAACATAACCATTGCATTCCTACTTGAATCCTATGGTTGCTTATAAATTTATGATTACCTATGCATTTGCATGTTCTCTCAAATTCATTGTAGTTTCTTCTGAGCATTTATAGATAAAACTATTGAAGTAGCTCATCTTTTAAATCAAACTTCCAATCTATCCAATATTGATTGTTTCATAGATTCACTATCCATTAGCCAAATAGTCTTTTACAATTTTAGGAACAATGAACAATATATGTATATATAAATATATACCAGTTCTTTGTAATATTCTCTTAACATAAATGGTTTACTTAGGTACTTAATCTTCAAAATCTTTAAACCCTGTAGTTATAATATTATCTCTTTTATTTTAATTTAGGAAATGTAGAATATTAATGTAACTATATTTTGTTATAGCAAGAAACCAGAATAATAATTTCTCTTACATTTCACATAAAATAATAGATAAAACCTTCTCTTTTAAACTGAAAAATGAGATAGAAGACTAAATTATTACACAGGAAGTAGTATGAGAACATGCTTGAATAATTCCTTGCACATTTGCACTCAGTCTTCCTGAGACACAATTAGTCTTTTAGAATAAAGATCTCTTTCTTCCAATTCCTCTTATCTCTCAGCGCTCATTTCCAAAAGAAACGAGCTTTTAATCTAAATTCAAAGAAAATTACTTCAACTTTTATTTCCTTCATTGTGCCTCTACTCTTAAAGAATACCAATAATATTCTTTCTGGTTAAAAATTCTAATGTATTCAACATCAAAACTCCCTTCTACTCCAACACTAGTGTTTTTCCTCTACACCAAAATCAAGAAAATCCAAAAACCCAAAAACAAAACCTGAAGAATGAATATAGAAGAGTGACTCCCCTCAGTCATGACCAATAGGTGATTCTACATGATATCCTCCTAATCAGAAAGACTTCCTCCTCAACACAAAGACTTCCTCCCATATATCAATCTATGTCGCCCCTTTTCAGTAATTTTACCCAAGATCTGATTCTTTTTTAAACATCCCCTCTTTTTGACATGCTACCTTGTTTTTAATATGCCACAACTTGTTTTAGGATAATCAATGTTTGAAGAAACCATTATAAACAAGAGCTATGCTCAAGCTGGAGTCCCTATCTATAGAAATATTGGATGCTCATGATTTATCAGTAGGGGTATTGACAAAGCACACGCATGAGGGCATGGATGGTTAAGCTAAACCTGAAGATGAATACAATTTCAAGATTCAATCCCCACTACTAAACAAGATCATCAAGAACTTTCTGTGGCTCTGTACAAATTAGAGTTAGCATAAATGAATCACATTTAGGGGGGAGGAAATAAGTTGTAGACCTGGCACTTTAGTATGTTAAGTGTATACCTTTACTGCACCTTGAAGCAATTTGCTGCGAAAATAGTGCTTCTAATATATACTTACAATCCTGAAAAAGGAATGAATGGACTACATTTATCATATGGTCCATCAATGAGGATTGATACTTACATGACAACCTTAGAATAATATTTTTGGCTTAAGATTTTTAAGTCTGGGATCTTCTACTTTTGGGGCATAAATAAAGTATGAATGCACCTAGTTATGATTTTTAAACTTTGAATTTAGGTGCCAATCCAGATCCTACCATCAATATTGTGGACACAAAAAATTTATCCCTTTTTACTTTCCTTGATATGAGAATAATTGATGACAAATTGGACTTAAAAAGGCCTTGATTTGGTGTTGTGAGGTGTTTTGTACATCCACACTAGGTCTTGGACTCTTGTAAATGCATTTAACGATGTCCTGTAAAGGTGTTGTAAATCACTTTCATACTTTTCTAGACTCTTATTAAGCATCTAAGTCTAACAGACCTATTTTTCCCTTAATTCAATATTATAAAATGTATTTAATTGCATCTTCACATCAATTTAGAAGGCCTGTGAATTAAACTTAACTCTAATCTAGTGTTGTAAAGTGTCTTACACATTCACATTGGATGTTGTTCCTTTCTAGGCTATGTGGATCTCATTTTAATGATGTAAATTGCATTTAATCACACTTTAACATTGAAATTTGTGTCCCTAGCCCTAATTATCTTTTACATTATCAAGTGCTAATAGGCCCCTATTGCCCCATATTGTGTATCCCAAGGAATAATTTTATCAAATACCCAATGAATTCAACATAAGAACTAAAATTCCTCATTCCCCAACATTCCAACTGTCAAATGGGACCCTCTAGGACTAAGTCGCCCATCTGGGTGAATGAGTCCCTACTAGGTGGGACTAAGTCACCCAGCATGATGACTTCAGTTTGGCCTATTTTCGAGGTTAGAGTAGGAAATTTTGGAATTTAAGTTTATTCCTCCTTCATGTCAACCTTAGGGATCCAATTAACAAACAAATAAGGTGGATTTATTATAAATACAACTCTCTAAACCCTAAATTACATACACTCATTATTCATGCATCACTCATCATGTTCTCAAGTCAAGCAAGCTAGGGTTTTAGCATTCTAAGTCATCAAGATAGCTTTCAAGGTCATTCAAGGATAGATTCTTCAACTATTGCTACAAAAAAATCAAGATCAATCATCATGGAAAGGTATTAACTCCATTGTTTCATACTTCATCACATTCTTTCTTCATTTTGGTTTAATTAACTAAAAAGGGATTTGACCAAGGCAAACCCCCATGCCTTAACAATCAACATTTTCTCCTTCTCTCTTTGTGTTTGCAGATTTAGGAAAATTGAGGGTTTGAAGATCATTAAAGATTAGGTTGAAGAATTTTTGAAGACGTCTCCTTGTTGAACAAGCCAAAATATCAATAAAAAGCCACTTTTAGGTCCAAAAGTCAGAGTTTCAGAAGCGAAGACCTGTGGGAAACTAGAGTGCAGACTGAGGGCTTCTGTTTACACATTCAAATTTTCAAAAATTCAGAAGTGGACTAAGTCACCAACAGTGGTGACTTAGTCCCACTAAATCTATCTTTTAGAGGTTTTTGTAGATTTAGACACCCATTTGGCCGAAAACAAGTTTTTGAGTAGTTTTTCGAGATTTGGGACAAAATCTCCCAAATTGGCACAAGTGTCCCAGTGGGATTTTGCATTAGTTTTATCGGGATTCCAAACCTTCATCTCATCTTTTTCAGCCTCCAAGTACAAACATTCTATTTCATAACTTTCTGATTAGTTTTGTTTGCATTTCTAGGTCATTTAGTTTATGTTTGCATACAACACCATGTTTTCCATCATTTCACATTTCTTAGATTTAACATCAAGAAATCATCTTTCTTTTAGTTTATTACATTAGTACATCATATTTAGATACATTGCATCCCTTTCTTATTAATATTGAATGAGGATATTTTCCATTTTGGCCCATCTCTCTCCTTTTAGGTGAAAAACCCTAGAAGTGTTAGAGAGCATTAAGGTGCCAAAATCATTGTCCATAAATACAAATAGGTATAAATTGTGATCTTGTTGGTTGTGCACTACTCATGGGAATAATTTGAAATCATTTTTTTGTTTCCTTTTGTAACCTAGGATGAGAACCCTAGCTTGTAGCTTGCTTGAGGTAGGATGAAACCCTTATCCTCAGTCTTTTTTTCACTATTTTCATATGTCCTTTAGATTCGTTGGCCTAATTGTGGGAAAAAATTCATCTATTCAGGTTTGTGCCTCACTTGGGAATAGTAATATACTCACCTAGCAGACATCCATCACCCATTTGAAGGCTTATTTGGGACATAGTTGGTTAGATATTATGCTTAAGAGAAGATAAACCACTCCACGTCTGCACCAAATCTACAATCTTGTAGGGAATCATCAACAACATGACTCTCACAACAATTATCCTCTTTTGGAGGCACCTATACTAGTGATCAATTTCATCAACATCATTTATTTGGAGACCAGATAATCTAGATCTTCCTAGCTAGTGATGCCACTAACAAGCAGTTTCCAAACCCCATATCCAATTCTACCTTAACAAATACTACAACAATTTAACACCCAAAAAAAAGAGGAATTCATTTCAGGTGTTAGAATTTAAGTATAATTATTGGTAGAAAGAACAAGTTTCATACCAAAATCTACATGGGTATGGTGATTAAGGCATTATTACTAAGGGTTTCACACCTCCCACAATTGACAACTTGAAGGAGATATCAATCATTAAAATCAAAAACCTTAAATTTGACCAATTTTCTTCCTTGAAGGGGATTAGGCATTGAGGAGACTTAAGGATAGTCATTCCTAATAATGTAAATGTCTTGCAACAATATTTGTGTAAGCTTTTATCAGATCTATATCATTTCCAATTTCTTTGTGATTTTTTTGTTGGCTATGCAACAAGCTTGTACTTGAAATCTTAATTTATATTTAAACCTTCTGAAGTTTTAAGTGATTGGATGCTAATTTTTTGTTGAGTTAATGATTATGTTATGAAGATTCAATTGAATTTCATAGATCTAAGATTAGTCAATTATTAGTAACCCTAAGGGTTAAAACATGGGTATTAGACCATGATCCTACCAACCTGCAGGGTAAATCAATAATGGAAGGATTCTTTGGGTTTCTCAAAAGTGGAAGAGATAAAGAATATTTTCAAGAGACAATATGTCAAATACAAAAGAGTCAAGCTAGAATGGTCAAGTTAATGGAACAATTCCAAAGTAGCATGCAAATTCTAGCTAGAATATCAAGAAATGAAGATAGAAGAAAGTTGAAGAAGAAAAATTAACTTGGATCCAGTTTGTGCTGTGAATTGGGACAATATAGTGAAGAATATATATGATTAAGGAAAGATATCAGGAATGTAATACCTTTCAAAGAGTTTTTGGATCTCAAGATAGAAGGGGTATGGATAACAAGCAAAGAAATGAAGGAATCAAAACCATAGGGCATTGAGATTCACCCAATCTTTATACTGAAACCCAAGGGAAAGAAATCACTCAATAATTTTTCATCCATAAAAAAGGAAATCCCTTATAATCCTTTTTATTTAAACTAAAACAATTGAAATTAAAATTAAATAGCCTCTAGTTATGAATCTTATGGTTAACAACAAGAAGTTGTCATTATCTATCTCTAATGATTTGAGAAGATATTTAAAATACATAGGAACCTGATTTTTTGTTGTTAGTCCTCCCCTCAAGTTCTTGGGAGATATTTTAGCTATGTAGACAGGCACCTTATGAACATTTGCATAGGGTGAATATTAGGTTAAAATAATTTCAAAATTTACAAGAAATCCTTTGATTTGTGTCACACTATCCCTTATTCAGTAGCCAATAATCTCCATGCAAAAATCGTCCCCTTGGTAATACATTATTGCTAGACATTCAAATTATTGTATAAGAAGTAAGCCTAGACCAAATCCAACAAGTAGCCAAATTATTGTATAAGAAGTAAGCCTAGATCCAAATCCAACTAGTAGCCTTGCAATATCTAATGGCACCATTTCCTGCCAAAAAAATTCCCTTTCAATCATCAAAATAATGACTAGTAATGCTATCAGATTCCATGAGTCCTTTAGCAAATTGAACCATGAGAGAATCTTTGAAAAAATTGTGGTAATCCATCCAACAAGGTAGACTAATGAACAAAGTCTCAAAGCATACATTCAGATACAATTTAAATTCAGCAATCTATAGAACTTGTGTCAAGAAAATAAGTGTAGTTCTCTAGAAGCCTACCCCTTTTCTACCAAGATAGTTTGTAGTATAACCACTCATAACTGCACTAATCATGGAACCAATTATTAATAGAGATCCACTCTAAAATCAAATGAAAAATCATGTTTAATGCTTAGAGTTGAGAAAAAAATAAGAATAAAATATCTTCAAGGCATACACATTATGTGAGAACAATTTTCCTCGCCTTGAAAAACTCTAGACACTGATCATATTGCAAATAGTGCCATGCAAATCCCTTGTTCAAAAGTACTTCCTATAAATAGAGTGAAAAAAACAAATTATTAAAACTAGTCTACAAAATTGTAAGAAATACAATAAAAATAATGAATTATTAAAACTAGTCTACTTAATTGTTTGATTTATTTTTGGAATTTTTTTGAATTAAAATTGTTTAAAATTTTTACGAAATCAATATATCAAATCAACTTCATAATGAAGATGATAGCTTTTCCAAATCTGACCCAAAACATTGATTTCCTAAAACACATTTTGAAACAAAAAAGCAATTTCTTGGCAATAAAACTATCATAAATAATCCAAAATACTTGGAGATACTTGAAAACTTGTCCATTCTTCATCTGAACAAAAATATTTCCACAGTAAACATTTCCTACAGTGTGAGCATAGCAATCCTGGTCATAGACTAGTATGTGCAATTTTTTCCCTTCAATTAGATTGAGCAATGTTTCCTTTGCCTCCTTACCATAAGGAATTTGTCTCTTTCGTGCATCCACTCCCCTACAATTATGGAGGACTTACATTTAGAACTTCCATTATAACTCATGTGCCAAGGAGGGAAGAAAAATGCCATCATCTTGCACTCCTTGAAACAGATGCATCAAAAATAAATACAAAACTCAAAAACTTCATGAACATCAACCTCAGTCAAATTCGATACTTGCAAGCTAGAATATCATCACCATTTTTGGCTCCATCAAATACCCTGTTGGAAAAGAAAATTGATATTATTGATGCAATATATTTAACCTTAAAACTAAAAAAAGAAGGCTTCATGAGATTTTGATCAATGACATTTTAAAGGCTAGTACGTTTAAAATTTTAGTTCTATAGATAATCAAAATGTTATGTGCATTTCTTGATTGACGTATATTAATTGGTACATTTAGAAGGTGAGAAAATTGAACTTTAGAATAGTACCAAAACCATCGTTCTTGTAAAAGAGGAGTACTACGGATATCTAGTATGTAGAAGAAGAAAAATGAGCTTTTATTGCCCAGACATTCATGAAGAAATTGTACAGGAAACTTTGCAGGTTTGTAAGACATTGGAACCAAACCTAAATCCTGCAGTTGTAATTTGTTTCTGTAATGCATCAGCTCTCACATAATCCGGCCTTGTTTGAGCTTCATGCCTTTTCATTATTTCTTTCTATACTGAGATTGGAAGCTCTGAAGATTCTATGGGGTCTTTTGTATCCACATATACAGTGATTGTATCACCATTTGAAACAACCCTGGCATCTACCTAGTGTGGCACTGACCAACATGTTAGTATATAAAACACAAGGGAAGACAAACAGAAGACATACTCAGTTCTTTGTCTTGCTCGAAGTGTGTGCAGTTCATATTTCACTCCTGGCCATTTTTATAGAGCCTCTTCTGCAATTTGCAGAGATGCAACAGTGTATGGAAACCCATAAAATGGCAAGAGACCCTACAAAATAAGAGATCTCTGTTTCATTTGTACTTTGTTAAGAAAAATTTATAAAAAAAGGGTTAAAAAGGGGAAAATTTACATTAATGAAGGCCGAGCCTTAAACATAATTATATACCTCAATATTGACCTTGTGATGTTTGTGTAATGCTCTAAAAATAAGTATTTTTGCTTGCTCAACATTCTCAGGAGGTGGTACACCTGCACATAAACAGTATTTTCACTAATTTTATTTCCCTTCCCTTGCTGTGTTTAATACTTCATGTAGAAAGAAATTCATAACAGTAAAGTGGATTTCAATAAGAAAGATCAATACAATCTCAAAGTTGAGGTCGTGCATAAACGACATTTCGTTGGCATCCATAGAGCCTCTGGGATGAAATACCATTGGATTCAACTGAAAATCCTTCTACTTCGAGTCTCAACATATTTGTTAGAAATCAGTCTTCTCCTGACGTGTACTTACAACTTCTGACAGCTCCTGATGCTGCCTTATCAAATCCTAATGGCTCCTGAAGGAGCCTCCTCTTCTTCTCACAATTCTTTCGTCACTCTTGTATGCCTGGGTCATGTTTCCGAACTCCTACATCCTTCTCTCCTAATAGTGGCAGCAGTGTGTTGACATTTATTTTATGGCGACATTTTTCACGTTGATATTTTTGGGGACATTGAATATTTAAAGTCTATTTAATATGTTTTTCTATATTTTGTGTGATAAATGCTTTTTCCCTTCACGTGAAAAGCAAGTAACTTATGAAATTTATTTTTGTTGAAATTTTTTTTTCACTTGATGTGAATATCAAGTTACTCGAGATGTAATTAATGACTTCTATTTCTCACCTCTTTTACTTGCTAGAAAAGCTTTCTCCATGGGTTTTTTTATGTAAGATGTCTTTAATGTTTTTTGTGGTGTGTAGAAGAAGAAGAGTAACAAACAAGTTTTTTGTAGAATGCTCTGTAGTAGCAAGTTTGAGTAGTAGCTCTGTTGAATCAAAAATATTTTGAATGAATTAATACAATATCTATCTTTTTGGGTTTATTTTATATGATCTAAATTTTTTGTTCACTTTTATTCAGTGATTGAATTCTGAGTTAAGTTTTTTAGCTTTTTTAGCTTTTGTTCTCTCTTCTACCTTTGGCCTTTATCTGGTATCAGAGCTAAAGGAACCTTTGTTTTTCTATTTTGTTTGATCCCATGGCCTCCACTTCTAGTGCATCATTGTCCAATATGCAAACCCTTATTTTTACACGAAAGAATTATGAGTATTGGTCTTTAACCATGAAAGCCTTGTTTTGGTATCAAGACATTTTGGAAATTGTTGAGAATAGTTATGTGGAACCAACAGACCAAGCAACATACAATGCACTCACACAAGTTGAGAAAGATGCCTTGAAAGAATGTTCAAAGGAATAAGGATGGAAAAGCATTATTCTATATCCACCAAGCAATGCATGAGAGCATACTCTAAAGAGTAGCAGTAGCAAAGTAATCCAACGAGGCATGGGATACACTTCAACTTGCTTACCAAGGTATGGAAAAAGTAAGGAATGCTAAGTTACAGAGTATTAGAAGAGAGTTTGAAAATTTATCAATGAAAAACTCAAATTTAGTAGAATCCTTCTTTACTCATGTTGTTGGCCTAACTAATCAAATTAAATCACATGGAGACGCCAAAGAGGATAGAAAAATTGTTGAGAAATTTCTTAGAAGCCTTCCTCCTAAATTTGACCCTCTAGTTGTGACTTTGGAGGAAAATAAAGATTTGAGTCAGTTTAGTGTTGATGAGCTTCATGCTTCTGTTACCAACCATGAATCTAGACTAAATAGGTAAAACATTTCATTGGAAAATGCTTTTTCATCTCAATCATCAATAACTTATGGAAGACCTGACAACAAAGATTCAGTTCTAGAGGCAGAGGGAGAAATTCACCTAGAGGTGGACATAATAATAGCTCTACAAATACTATTGGTAGAGGTCAAAATCAAAATTTCAGTCACCCAAGTGGCCAAAGATTGGATAAATCACATGTTCAATGTCATTATTGTAAGAAGTTTGGACATTATGCAAATGAATGCATGAAAACATAGTATGATCAACACAAGCAAGGTCAAAATAAGTCAAGTAGCAGCACTGAAACAAGCACTATGGTCATTGCATACACTAAAATTTATGCCCATTGAATGTAATGTTGTCCAAGAAAGCCCAAGTGACATACAATACTTAGATTCTGGGTGCAGTAATCACATGATTGGTAATGCAGATCTGTTTTCCAGTTTAGATAATTTAGTTAAAACTAAAGTCACACTTAGCAATGACAACAACGTCATAGTTTAGGAAAAGGAACAATTGATATTCTAACCAAAGAGGGGGAGCAAAAAACATGCCTGACATATACTATGTTGCTGGTCTAAAACATAATTTAATGAGCATTGGTCAATTGGTACAAAAGGGATTTAGAGTGTATTTGGAAAATAATGAGTGTGTGATTTTGGATAGATTCCCAAGCAATCTGATTATTGCTAGAGTGCAAATGACTAACAACTGACTATTTCCTTTGAGAATAGGGCCAGTTATGAAGGGGAAAATAGCCAAATTTTCTCATGAGACAAATAATGTAAATTATGGAGCAACATTTAAGGCAGAAATATAGGCACAAAAACTAAAACAACATTTCAATCAATTGTATTAGATGAGTCTTGGTTATGGAATTTTAGATTTGGACATTTGAATTTTGGAGGGCTGAGCTATTATACATGAAGAACATGGTGAAAGGATTTCCATTAATTAAAAAACCGAAAATAATTTGTGAGGGTTGCATCTTGGGAAAACAACATAGAGAGTTTTTTTTCTAATTGGAAAATCACATAGAGCAAGACCACCACTGGAGATTGTGCATTCAAATATTTGTGGACAAATGAAAACACCATCCATAGGAGGCTGCACTTATTTTCTTACCTTTATTGATGATTTCACATGAAAAACTTGGGTCTACTTTCTAAAACATAAATCTGGTGCATTTTCTTATTTTCAGCAGTTCAAGGCACAAGTGGAGAAGTAGAGTGGACATTATATCAAGGTTTTAAGGAAAGATAGAGGTGGAGAATATGTGTCTAATGATTTTATGAATTTTTGTAAATCACATGGCATACACAAGCAATTTACGATCCTTTATACACCTCAGAAAAATGGTGTGGTGAAGAGGAACAACCAAACCATTATGGAGATGGGTCATAGTATCTTGGCAGCCAAACATCTACCTAATGATTATTGGGTTGAGGTAGTGGAAACTGTTGTTTATATCTTGAATAGGTTCCCAACAAAAAGTGTGAAAAATAAGATACCTCAAGAAGCTTGGACAGATATGAAGCATGGTATTTCTCACCTTAAGGTATTTGGTTGTGTTGCATATGTATAGATTCCTGATGAGTTGAGGAATAAGCTAGATAATAAAGGAAAAAACTGTATATTTGTTGGCTATTCTGAAGATACAAAGGCATACAAGTTGTTTAATCTAATTAGTAGGAAGGTTATAATCAGCCGTGATGTTCAATTTGTTGAAAATGGAGCATGGGATGGAAGTATAGAGAGGAGTGTAAATATTACAGCAGTTATTCCTCATGATGATATGGTAGATGAAGTTATTCCAACAGCAAGTACAACTCCAATAGCATCTCCTTTCACTCCTGGGACAACACCACATGTTGTAGCTCAAGCTACACGTTCACTCACACCAAGAAGATATTCAATGTTGTTGTCCACACCAATAGTACAACAGACTCCACCATCAATTACAACAGTATCTACATCAGCTAGCATCCTTGGAGCAACTCCATCCAATACTCCAAGTAGTTCTACATCTTCAGATCCAACATTAGCAAGCATGCTACCATAAAAAACAAGAAATTTGAGTGAGTTGTATAATGATACAACAAATTCATTTTCTGTTTTTTCTTTATTTTCCCATGTCGATGATCCATTAACATTTGAAGAAGCTATTGGACATGATAAATGGGCACAAGCCATGGATGAAGAGATTGAGTCCATTGAGAAGAACCAAACATGGGAGTTGGTTGATCTACCTGAAAGCAAAGATGTAATAAATGTGAAATGGATTTATAAGACTAAACAAGATGCTAATGGAAAAGTGAAAAAGCATAAAGCAAGGCTAGTTGCAAGGGGTTTTAGTCAACAACCTGGAATAGATTTCAATGAAACATTTTCTCCTATTGCACGGATGGACACAATTAGAATAGTATTAGCTATTGTTGCCACAATAAATGGGCTATGTACCAAATGGATGTGAAATCAACATTTTTAAATGGATATCTAGATGAAGAAGTGTATGTGAAATATCCAGAAGGAGCTATGAGATATTAGGTCATGAAAATAAGGTTTATAGGCTGAAGAAAGCACTTTATGGATTGAAGCAAACTCCTAGAGCTTGGTACAACCATATTGATTCATATCTCATTCAAGATGGATTCCAAAGAAGCTTGTGAGCCAACTTTGTATATTAAAGTAAATGAGGAAGGTAGCATTTTAATTGTGTTCATGTGGTGATCCCACAATAGTGGTTTACAATTTTTGACCAATTTGGACAGAAATTATTTTTTAAACTAAATCTTCACATTCGGCACCTATAGCAGCTGAACCATGAAGAATTTGAAGATGATGAAACTAGAGTCTCGTCACATTTTTTCTGTAGATTCTAAAAATATTTTTTTCAAAATTTTTGGAATCATATTACACTTCTTTTTCGATCTCCCACGAAAACTGGTTTTTTTTCAAAAAATAGCATTTTTAAAAAGTGACGCACACCGTATAACACATAACTTTTTTTCCATGAAGGATAAAATTCTAATTCTTTCGAATTTAGATTTTTAACTCTAATATCTAGTGCTTCCACTTGGTTAGATAGCTTTTATTAAATATTTTCTTTAATCAGTTTTGAAGTCAAACCAATTACAATTCAGACTATAACATGACCATTATAACACATAACTTTTTGTATATATCAAAATTCAATTTTATTTTTTTTGTTGGATCAAGGGATACCAATATCTGGTGCACTCATATTTTCAATTTTTTTTGATAATATGCTATTTTTCACATGTACAAGTATGAATAGCCTTTATTTTTTTGATGAAAAACCTATGTTTAATAAAACTAAAAAAAACAAGTAATACATAATAAAGCAAAACATATTAAAATTATATTTGTTGGATAGCTCATTTGAGGACTACGATTCAAGTTGGGTTTGTGAAGATTCCTCCATTTTCATCCTCAACCTTGAGCTCGAGTTAAAATTTAGGATTTTTTTTGGTGTCTCGAGGGAGGGATGAGCAAAGAGATTGAGCAGGAACAGATTCTGGAGACCGGCGAACCAGCAGGGAGATGGAATCAAGGAATTCATTTGAATTCCCCAGTTCATTCAAACCCCCCCCCCTTCTATGAGGGGTTTTGATGGCTTTTGAGGCGAGGAGAGAAGTATTGGGAGGGTTACATTTGGAACCTAGGTTCTAGCGAAGTTCCTAATGGTTTGAATTAGAACAATAGGTTTGGCATGAACCCTAAAAATCATTTTTTTTTTCCATCGTTCATTTTCTATGAGTTTCCTTCCTCACTTCAATTTGTAAACCACTAACGGCCAGAAACTTCACCCATGTAGATGATCTAATCTTTACCAGTGATCTTAGCATAGATATTTTCAAAATAACAATGAAGAGTGAATTTGAAATGACTGACTTGGGACTTATGAAGTACTTTTTGGGCATTGAAGTCCATCAATCTAATCCTAGGATATTTATTTCTCAATCCAAATATGCAAATGAAATTTTGAAGAGATTCAATATGGTGAAGTGCAAGGAAGCCGCAACACTAGTCATGATGGGATTGAAGTTAAGCAAAGAGGATGATGGACCATGTGTGGATCCTACATTGTTCGAAAGGTTGGTAGGAATTCTTATGTATTTGATAGACACAAGGACTAATATTATGTATGGTGTAAGCCTAATTTCAATGTTTATGGAGTCCCCAAAAGAGTCTCATTGGTAGGTGGGTAAGAGAATATTGATGTATGTGAGTGGTAAGAAAGACTTTGGTATATTGCATTCCACTTTAGAGGATTTCAAACTTGTTGGTTACACAAATAGTGATTGTGGGGGTAGTATAGATGACAGGAAAAGAACATTTGAGTACGTTTGTCATCTTGGTACAAGTGTTATTTCATGGGCTTCATAGAAGCAACCTATTGCAACTTTATCATTAGCTAAACCTAAGTATGTGGCAGCTACTAGTGTAGCGTGTCAAGCTATTTGGATGCACAAGATGTTGAAATATTTAGTGCAAGACCCGAAGGAAGCCACTACAATATTTTTTGATAACAACTCCATGATTACTTTGTCTAAAAATCATGTTTTTCATATGAGAACTAAGCATATAAATACCAGGTATCATTTCATCAAAGAGCTTGTCAATAATAATGGGATTTGCTTAGAATTTTGTAAGTCTAAAAATCAATTTGCAGATATTTTTACAAAACTATTGTTGAAGGAGACATTTCAATTTTTATGAAGTTGTTTAGGAATTCTTGATTGTGCAAATATACTCAATTGAAGTTTGATGCAGTTTTTGCTCATCCCCAGTAGTTGTAATTAAGGGGAGTTTCAGAAATCAATCTTCTCTTGATGTGTAATTACAATTTTTGATAGCTCTTGATGCTACCTTATCAACTACTAATGGATCCTAAAGAAGCCTCCTCTTCTTCTAGTAGTTCTTTTGTCACTTTTGTATAGCCGGGTCATGTTTTTGAAGTCCCGCATCCTTCTCTCCTAGTAGTGGCAACAATGCGTTGACATTTATTTTATGGCAGCACTTTTCATGTTTATATTTTTGGGGCCATTTAATATTTAAAGTCTATTTAATACCAGTTTTATGTATTTTGTGTGATAAATGCTTTTTCCCCTCGCGTGAAAAGAAACTAACTTATGACATTTATTTTTGGTTGAAAAAGGTTTTTCACTTGATGTGAATATCAAGTTACTCGAGATAAAATTAATGACTTTTATTTCTCACCCCTTTTACTTATTGGAAAAGCTTTCTCCATGGGTTTTTTATGTAAGATGTATTCAATGTTTTTTTGTGGTGTGTAGAAGAAGAAGAGTGATGAACAAGTTTTATGTAGAATTCTCTATTGTAGCAAGTTTGAGTAGTAGCTCTATTGAATCAAAAATATTTTGAATGAATTAATACAATACGTATCTTTCTAGGTTTATTTTTAAATATGATCTAAATTTCTATTCACTTATATTCAGTGATTGAATTTTGAGTTAAGTTTTTTAGCTTTTGTTCTCTCCTCTACCTCTAGCCTTCACATATCTAGCAAAATGTGAACTAGTGTATCCCTTGTAGCACTATGAGCACATAGATTCAATAGAAGTCTTTGAAGCATACCTTTACCCAAAGGATGCACAAAGTAAAAGATTAATAACTTATGAACCATAACAATTGTATCCAAAGATAAGGCACCTGAAAATCTAATATTTAAATAGGCTACTACACATAGAAGATCAAAACCAATATCTAACTTCTATGAAAAAAATAGAAGTATTGTACGTATCAGATTCTTTCAATAAAAATTTTAACATAAGGCATTGCAGAAAAAAAGTAGCATGCATTACTAAACACATAAGTACTATGTATTAGATTCTTTCAATAAAAAGTCTAACATTAGGCCTGGAAGAAAAAGTAGCATGAATTACTAGAATTGAATGTTATTATGTCAAATTGACACAAAGAAGCATAAAAATGGAATTGATGTCACTTGGAAAAAGTAGAAATATTTTAGGAAGTGCATGAACAATAGTTATGGTATAGATGCTACTAACATAAAAAGATATTATTCAATTTTTAATTGCAAATCCAAACCCACAAGACCATTAACAATTATTTTGTGGGTATGTGCAAGATCATCATGGAAAAAATAGGCCCTTAAGTGACAAAAAATTTAGAAAAATAAGAGTTAGGCAACTTGATGTAAAAATTTGAATAAGTTATCTATATTATTTCAAAAATATGTAAGAATAGAATCTGTAGAAAATTGAATGTAGTTTCTAAACTACTAGGTTTATTTTATTTTTTTAAATCCTATTTGGGTGAAAATTTGAAATTTCAATGTAGTAATACTTAAATTTCAGGGAAAAAATAAGTAGATTAATGCAATAGACCACCTAACCACAAATGATAATATTTTTTTATAATATTGTAGATATAAGTAGAGGACTCATGTCGCGATGTACTGCATATTTTTTCTAATTTTTTTCCAAGTAAATAATCAATTATGAATTTTTTATTACAACTTTTAACAAATATTAAAAATCATATGTCACTCCTATAACGGGTCAAAACCATGAAATTCAATTTTTTTTTAATCCCATAGTATTCCAAGCATAAAAGGTACATCTTTGGATTAAAAAAATGTGATACCATTTTGAAAGCTATAGACATTTTTCAATCAGCCTATCATTTAGTACTTTAGTCATAATTCAAATAGAAAATGAATAATAATTATTTATTAAATTCAAAGTAAAGCATAATTTATATTGGTGGAAATTTGAGAATCTCCTTTAAAAACCCTTTTCGTTTCATCAATTTTTGGTAAAAAAAATTGATCAGCCACATACCCTACACATACCCATTATATCGCCACTTTTTGGCCCATCATGATCTTGCACATACCCTTGTAATTTTATAAACCCCCAAGTAATGATGTGTACCATATTGTGAATGGTAAGTGATTTTCTCTTTTGAAGCTAAAAATATTTGACACTATGCACAAATGAAAGTCCTCACAAGTTAGCATTGTTAATTGAAGTAATGTACATACCTAAGCTAGCCTCAAAATTTGAAGCATTGCTTTGAGAGAATTTGTATCTACCAGAGCTTTCCCTTCCACTTCTTTCATATTTATTGCATTACCAAGGGATGTGCCTAGCCTCTGGCCTTATGTAAGCCCAATACTATTGCTCACACCCCACTCCAAAGCTTGGATTTCAATTCCTATATCATGTCTTCTACCATCGAGTCTATGCCCTGCTCCAAGAAATCCATTGTTTTAGTACTAAGTAATTGCTATTTATCCCAGTATATGTGCTTCTACAAGAAGCAATGGAGACAAGGTAACAAGAACTTCTTTTGAGGAAGTTAATAGAACCTAAAAAAAAGTACGAAAATGATAACTACTAAGGAAAAAGAAGCATAAATATTTAGATTGTAGTGTGAAATATGAAAAGGAAGATCAATAAATTGAATCAGAATCCAAGTACATCCATAAATAATCAAAATCATAAGACCATCTAGTCATGAATGGATGTTTACTACAACCTCTTCAAAAA
>VDFB02014581.1:0-57946 GCA_007258455.2 Sequoia sempervirens | reverse complement strand
CACAGATTCAAGTAATATGTAAGAAGAATGAGAGGGCTAATTATCAGCTACAACAAATGAACGATCAGATAGTAAAGTTTTAGTTGGACACTAAACTTGATCATAATGTTATACAACTTTTGTCTATGTAATTGCATTTTATGGTTGATATTTTGTACTCCTTCAATGAACGCCATCGGCTCTTGTAGATATTGTATAGTTTGTTTGGTGTTTTGGCTAATCATGTTTTATAGCTACTACTGGTAGCTTTTTTCTTGTAATTTTTTTTGCTTTGTTCAATACAATTTTTTTTTTTCTTGTGACCAATCAAAAAGAAGGGAGGAAAAAATTTCATGAGTTTCCTATGTTTTTCTACTGTGAACATGTCTTTGTTGTGAGGGTTGCGGTGAGTAGGTGCATTCTTGAAAGTAGTCCATTTGGATTTTTTCTAAAAGAGCTAAACATTTTTTTTCTAATTTTGCAATTTTTCAAAGTCTGTGCGGTGGTTGTAGATGGGTAACATGCAAGATATGTGTAAAGTGTAGAGGTTTATTTGTTGGGTTTTTTAAGGTTATTCATGTGTGTTGTCTTTGTTTCCACATTTCTCATTCATACATACCATGGCATCCCTTTAATCGGCTCTCAAATGGGCATCAAAAGCTTGCTTGTCAGATAGAGGTGAGACATTGGGGCTTTTACCATTTAGGAGGTAAGGACACCCTAAGCAATGAGATCTGATTAATCCATTTTGTTTCACTTGCATTTTCTATAACTTTCTGCTCAATAAAATCTTTGATTCCAAGGCGTGTGGCTTATCTTGTTGTCTAAATGACATTTAGGTGATTTCTTCAGAGAAGTTAAGCATGAAATGCTACTTGCTTTTTCTGCTTGTTGTCATCATGTTGAGTACCCCACATTTTTAGAAGCACTTCTAGAGGATCTTTGAACTAAAGTGCTAGCTTCTTAGCAAGCTCATTTTGCAAGAGTTGCAAAATATACACCTCCTCCAACAAAAGATATTGATCCATAATTTCTTGCAGTACTTCATCTAGATATCCAACTTGAAGTCTTAACACAATAGTGTGCATAAAGAGTAGTGCAAAGCCAACAAGTTGAAGGGAACCTTATAGATATGGACAATGCTTCAATAATTGCAACCTTTCCTACCGAGCTTTTTGAAGAGGTTGTAGTAAACATCCATTCATGACTAGATGGTCTTATGATTTTGATTATTTATGGATGTACTTGGATTTTGATTCAATTTATTGATCTTCCTTTTCATATTTCACACTACAATCTAAATATTTATGCTTCTTTTTCCTTAGTAGTTATCATTTTCGTACTTTTTTTCAGGTTCTATTAACTTCCTCAAAAGAAGTTCTTGTTACCTTGTCTCCATTGCTTCTTGTAGAAGCACATATATTGAGATAAATAGCAATGACTTAGTACTAAAACAATGGCTTTCTTGGAGAAGGGCATAGACTCGATGGTAGAAGACATGATATAGGAATTGAAATCCAAGCTTTGGAGTGGGGTGTGAGCAATAGTATTGGGCTTACATAAGGCCAGAGGCTAGGCACATCCCTTGGTAATGCAATAAATATGAAAGAAGTGGAAGGGAAAGCTCTGGTAGATACAAATTCTCTCAAAGCAATGCTTCAAATTTTGAGGCTAGCTTAGGTATGTACATTACTTCAATTAACAATGCTAACTTGTGAGGACTTTCATTTGTGCATAGTGTCAAATATTTTTAGCTTCAAAAGAGAAAATCACTTACCATTCACAATATGGTACACATCATTACTTGGGGGTTTATAAAATTACAAGGGTATGTGCAAGATCATGATGGGCCAAAAAGTGGCGATATAATGGGTATGTGTAGGGTATGTGGCTGATCAATTTTTTTTACCAAAAATTGATGAAACGAAAAGGGTTTTTAAAGGAGATTCTCAAATTTCCACCAATATAAATTATGCTTTACTTTGAATTTAATAAATAATTATTATTCATTTTCTATTTGAATTACGACTAAAGTCCTGATTGATAGGTTCATTGAAAAACATCTATAGCTTTCAAATGGTATCACATTTTTTGAATCCAAAACATGTGCCACATTTTATGCTTGGCATAAGTTATAGGATTAAAAAAAAATTGAATTTCATGAAGTTTTGACCAAGTTAAGGTGGTTAGACATATGATTTTTTATATTTTTTAAGAGTTGTAATAAAAAATTCATAATTAATTATTTACTTGGAAAAAAACTACAAAAAAATATGCATCACATCTAGACATGAGTCCTCTACTTATATCTAAAATTTTATATCAAAAAATATTATCATTTTATTGTGGTTAGGGTGGTTAGACAGACACCTACTTCTTAATTTTTCCATGAAATTGAAGTATTACTAGATTGAAATTTCAAATTTTCACCAAAAAGATTTTTATTTATTTTTAAATAAACCTAGTAGTTTAGAAACTACATTCAATTTTCTACAGATTCTATTCTTACATATTTTTGAAATAATATAGATAACTTATTCAAATTTTTACATCAAGTTGCCTAACTCTTATTTTTCTAAATTTTTTGTCACTTAAGGGCCTATTTTTTCCATGATGATCTTGCACATACCCACAAAATAATTGTTAATGGTCTTGTGGGTTTGGATTTGCAATTAAAAATTGAATAATATCTTTTTATGTTAGTAGCATCTATACCATAACTATTGTTCATGCACTTCCTAAAATATTTCTACTTTTTCCAAGTGACATCAATTCCATTTTTATGCTTCTTTGTGTCAATTTGACATAATAACATTCAATTCTAGTAATTCATGCTACTTTTTCTTCCAGGCCTAATGTTAGACTTTTTATTGAAAGAATCTAATACATAGTACTTATGTGTTTAGTAATGCATGCTACTTTTTTTCTGCAATGCCTTATGTTAAAATTTTTATTGAAAGAATCTGATACGTACAATACTTCTATTTTTTTCATAGAAGTTAGATATTGGTTTTGATCTTCTATGTGTAGTAGCCTATTTAAATATTAGATTTTCAGGTGCCTTATCTTTGGAT
This sequence comes from Sequoia sempervirens, assembly GCA_007258455.2. Classification (NCBI taxonomy): domain Eukaryota; kingdom Viridiplantae; phylum Streptophyta; class Pinopsida; order Cupressales; family Cupressaceae; genus Sequoia; species Sequoia sempervirens. The sequence continues at coordinate 54,893 of VDFB02014581.1, read as the reverse complement.
ACAATTGTTATGGTTCATAAGTTATTAATCTTTTACTTTGTGCATCCTTTGGGTAAAGGTATGCTTCAAAGACTTCTATTGAATCTATGTGCTCATAGTGCTACAAGGGATACACTAGTTCACATTTTGCTAGATATGTGAAGGCTAGAGGTAGAGGAGAGAACAAAAGCTAAAAAACTTAACTCAAAATTCAATCACTGAATATAAGTGAATAGAAATTTAGATCATATTTAAAAATAAACCTAGAAAGATACGTATTGTATTAATTCATTCAAAATATTTTTGATTCAATAGAGCTACTACTCAAACTTGCTACAATAGAGAATTCTACATAAAACTTGTTCATCACTCTTCTTCTTCTACACACCACAAAAAAACATTGAATACATCTTACATAAAAAACCCATGGAGAAAGCTTTTCCAATAAGTAAAAGGGGTGAGAAATAAAAGTCATTAATTTTATCTCGAGTAACTTGATATTCACATCAAGTGAAAAACCTTTTTCAACCAAAAATAAATGTCATAAGTTAGTTTCTTTTCACGCGAGGGGAAAAAGCATTTATCACACAAAATACATAAAACTGGTATTAAATAGACTTTAAATATTAAATGGCCCCAAAAATATAAACATGAAAAGTGCTGCCATAAAATAAATGTCAACGCATTGTTGCCACTACTAGGAGAGAAGGATGCGGGACTTCAAAAACATGACCCGGCTATACAAAAGTGACAAAAGAACTACTAGAAGAAGAGGAGGCTTCTTTAGGATCCATTAGTAGTTGATAAGGTAGCATCAAGAGCTATCAAAAATTGTAATTACACATCAAGAGAAGATTGATTTCTGAAACTCCCCTTAATTACAACTACTGGGGATGAGCAAAAACTGCATCAAACTTCAATTGAGTATATTTGCACAATCAAGAATTCCTAAACAACTTCATAAAAATTGAAATGTCTCCTTCAACAATAGTTTTGTAAAAATATCTGCAAATTGATTTTTAGACTTACAAAATTCTAAGCAAATCCCATTATTATTGACAAGCTCTTTGATGAAATGATACCTGGTATTTATATGCTTAGTTCTCATATGAAAAACATGATTTTTAGACAAAGTAATCATGGAGTTGTTATCAAAAAATATTGTAGTGGCTTCCTTCGGGTCTTGCACTAAATATTTCAACATCTTGTGCATCCAAATAGCTTGACACGCTACACTAGTAGCTGCCACATACTTAGGTTTAGCTAATGATAAAGTTGCAATAGGTTGCTTCTATGAAGCCCATGAAATAACACTTGTACCAAGATGACAAACGTACTCAAATGTTCTTTTCCTGTCATCTATACTACCCCCACAATCACTATTTGTGTAACCAACAAGTTTGAAATCCTCTAAAGTGGAATGCAATATACCAAAGTCTTTCTTACCACTCACATACATCAATATTCTCTTACCCACCTACCAATGAGACTCTTTTGGGGACTCCATAAACATTGAAATTAGGCTTACACCATACATAATATTAGTCCTTGTGTCTATCAAATACATAAGAATTCCTACCAACCTTTCGAACAATGTAGGATCCACACATGGTCCATCATCCTCTTTGCTTAACTTCAATCCCATCATGACTAGTGTTGCGGCTTCCTTGCACTTCACCATATTGAATCTCTTCAAAATTTCATTTGCATATTTGGATTGAGAAATAAATATCCTAGGATTAGATTGATGGACTTCAATGCCCAAAAAGTACTTCATAAGTCCCAAGTCAGTCATTTCAAATTCACTCTTCATTGTTATTTTGAAAATATCTATGCTAAGATCACCGATAAAGATTAGATCATCTACATACAAGAACACAATTAAAATGCTACCTTGCTCATTTACTTTAATGTACAAAGTTAGCTCACAATTACTTCTTTGGAATCCATCTTGAATGAGATATGAATCAGTACGGTTGTACCAAGCTCTAGGAGTTTGCTTCAATCCGTAAAGTGCTTTCTTCAGCCTATAAACCTTATTTTCATGACCTAATATCTCATAGCTCCTTCTGGCTATTTCACATACACTTCTTCATCTAGATATCCATTTAAAAATGTTGATTTCACATCCATTTGGTACATATCCCATTTATTGTGGCCAACAATAGCTAATACTATTCTAATTGTGTCCATCCATGCAATAGGAGAAAATGTTTCATTGAAATCTATTCCAGGTTGTTAACTAAAACCCCTTGCAACTAGCCTTGCTTTATTCTTTTTCACTTTTCCATTAGCATCTTGTTTAGTCTTATAAATCCATTTCACATTTATTACATCTTTGCTTTCAGGTAGATCAACCAACTCCCATGTTTGGTTCTTCTCAATGGACTCAATCTCTTCATCCATGGCTTGTGCCCATTTATCATGTCCAATAGCTTCTTCAAATGTTAATGGATCATCGACATGGGAAAATAAAGAAAAAACAGAAAATGAATTTGTTGTATCATTATACAACTCACTCAAATTTCTTGTTTTTTATGGTAGCATGCTTGCTAATGTTGGATCTGAAGATGTAGAACTACTTGGAGTATTGGATGGAGTTGCTCCAAGGATGCTAGCTGATGTAGATACTGTTGTAATTGATGGTGGAGTCTGTTGTACTATTGGTGTGGACAACAACATTGAATATCTTCTTGGTGTGAGTGAACGTGTAGCTTGAGCTACAACATGTGGTGTTGTCCCAGGAGTGAAAGGAGATGCTATTGGAGTTGTACTTGCTGTTGGAATAACTTCATCTACCATATCATCATGAGGAATAACTGCTGTAATATTTACACTCCTCTCTATACTTCCATCCCATGCTCCATTTTCAACAAATTGAACATCACGGCTGATTATAACCTTCCTACTAATTAGATTAAACAACTTGTATGCCTTTGTATCTTCAGAATAGCCAACAAATATACAGTTTTTTCCTTTATTATCTAGCTTATTCCTCAACTCATCAGGAATCTATACATATGCAACACAACCAAATACCTTAAGGTGAGAAATACCATGCTTCATATCTGTCCAAGCTTCTTGAGGTATCTTATTTTTCACACTTTTTGTTGGGAACCTATTCAAGATATAAACAACAGTTTCCACTACCTCAACCCAATAATCATTAGGTAGATGTTTGGCTGCCAAGATACTATGACCCATCTCCATAATGGTTTGGTTGTTCCTCTTCACCACACCATTTTTCTGAGGTGTATAAAGGATCGTAAATTGCTTGTGTATGCCATGTGATTTACAAAAATTCATAAAATCATTAGACACATATTCTCCACCTCTATCTTTCCTTAAAACCTTGATATAATGTCCACTCTACTTCTCCACTTGTGCCTTGAACTGCTGAAAATAAGAAAATGCACCAGATTTATGTTTTAGAAAGTAGACCCAAGTTTTTCATGTGAAATCATCAATAAAGGTAAGAAAATAAGTGCAGCCTCCTATGGATGGTGTTTTCATTTGTCCACAAATATTTGAATGCACAATCTCCAGTGGTGGTCTTGCTCTATGTGATTTTCCAATTAGAAAAAAAACTCTCTATGTTGTTTTCCCAAGATGCAACCCTCACAAATTATTTTCGGTTTTTTAATTAATGGAAATCCTTTCACCATGTTCTTCATGTATAATAGCTCAGCCCTCCAAAATTCAAATGTCCAAATCTAAAATTCCATAACCAAGACTCATCTAATACAATTGATTGAAATGTTGTTTTAGTTTTTGTGCCTATATTTCTGCCTTAAATGTTGCTCCATAATTTACATTATTTGTCTCATGAGAAAATTTGGCTATTTTCCCCTTCATAACTGGCCCTATTCTCAAAGGAAATAGTCAGTTGTTAGTCATTTGCACTCTAGCAATAATCAGATTGCTTGGGAATCTATCCAAAATCACACACTCATTATTTTCCAAATACACTCTAAATCCCTTTTGTACCAATTGACCAATGCTCATTAAATTATGTTTTAGACCAGCAACATAGTATATGTCAGGCATGTTTTTTGCTCCCCCTCTTTGGTTAGAATATCAATTGTTCCTTTTCCTAAACTATGACGTTGTTGTCATTGCTAAGTGTGACTTTAGTTTTAACTAAATTATCTAAACTGGAAAACAGATCTGCATTACCAATCATGTGATTACTGCACCCAGAATCTAAGTATTGTATGTCACTTGGGCTTTCTTGGACAACATTACATTCAATGGGCATAAATTTTAGTGTATGCAATGACCATAGTGCTTGTTTCAGTGCTGCTACTTGACTTATTTTGACCTTGCTTGTGTTGATCATACTATGTTTTCATGCATTCATTTGCATAATGTCCAAACTTCTTACAATAATGACATTGAACATGTGATTTATCCAATCTTTGGCCACTTGGGTGACTGAAATTTTGATTTTGACCTCTACCAATAGTATTTGTAGAGCTATTATTATGTCCACCTCTAGGTGAATTTCTCCCTCTGCCTCTAGAACTGAATCTTTGTTGTCAGGTCTTCCATAAGTTATTGATGATTGAGATGAAAAAGCATTTTCCAATGAAATGTTTTACCTATTTAGTCTAGATTCATGGTTGGTAACAGAAGCATGAAGCTCATCAACACTAAACTGACTCAAATCTTTATTTTCCTCCAAAGTCACAACTAGAGGGTCAAATTTAGGAGGAAGGCTTCTAAGAAATTTCTCAACAATTTTTCTATCCTCTTTGGCGTCTCCATGTGATTTAATTTGATTAGTTAGGCCAACAACATGAGTAAAGAAGGATTCTACTAAATTTGAGTTTTTCATTGATAAATTTTCAAACTCTCTTCTAATACTCTGTAACTTAGCATTCCTTACTTTTTCCATACCTTGGTAAGCAAGTTGAAGTGTATCCCATGCCTCGTTGGATTACTTTGCTACTGCTACTCTTTAGAGTATGCTCTCATGCATTGCTTGGTGGATATAGAATAATGCTTTTCCATCCTTATTCCTTTGAACATTCTTTCAAGGCATCTTTCTCAACTTGTGTGAGTGCATTGTATGTTGCTTGGTCTGTTGGTTCCACATAACTATTCTCAACAATTTCCAAAATGTCTTGATACCAAAACAAGGCTTTCATGGTTAAAGACCAATACTCATAATTCTTTCGTGTAAAAATAAGGGTTTGCATATTGGACAATGATGCACTAGAAGTGGAGGCCATGGGATCAAACAAAATAGAAAAACAAAGGTTCCTTTAGCTCTGATACCAGATAAAGGCCAAAGGTAGAAGAGAGAACAAAAGCTAAAAAAGCTAAAAAACTTAACTCAGAATTCAATCACTGAATAAAAGTGAACAAAAAATTTAGATCATATAAAATAAACCCAAAAAGATAGATATTGTATTAATTCATTCAAAATATTTTTGATTCAACAGAGCTACTACTCAAACTTGCTACTACAGAGCATTCTACAAAAAACTTGTTTGTTACTCTTCTTCTTCTACACACCACAAAAAACATTAAAGACATCTTACATAAAAAAACCCATGGAGAAAGCTTTTCTAGCAAGTAAAAGAGGTGAGAAATAGAAGTCATTAATTACATCTCGAGTAACTTGATATTCACATCAAGTGAAAAAAAAATTTCAACAAAAATAAATTTCATAAGTTACTTGCTTTTCACGTGAAGGGAAAAAGCATTTATCACACAAAATATAGAAAAACATATTAAATAGACTTTAAATATTCAATGTCCCCAAAAATATCAACGTGAAAAATGTCGCCATAAAATAAATGTCAACACACTGCTGCCACTATTAGGAGAGAAGGATGTAGGAGTTCGGAAACATGACCCAGGCATACAAGAGTGACGAAAGAATTGTGAGAAGAAGAGGAGGCTCCTTCAGGAGCCATTAGGATTTGATAAGGCAGCATCAGGAGCTGTCAGAAGTTGTAAGTACACGTCAGGAGAAGACTGATTTCTAACAAATATGTTGAGACTCGAAGTAGAAGGATTTTCAGTTGAATCCAATGGTATTTCATCCCAGAGGCTCTATGGATGCCAACGAAATGTCGTTTATGCACGACCTCAACTTTGAGATTGTATTGATCTTTCTTATTGAAATCCACTTTACTGTTATGAATTTCTTTCTACATGAAGTATTAAACACAGCAAGGGAAGGGAAATAAAATTAGTGAAAATACTGTTTATGTGCAGGTGTACCACCTCCTGAGAATGTTGAGCAAGCAAAAATACTTATTTTTAGAGCATTACACAAACATCACAAGGTCAATATTGAGGTATATAATTATGTTTAAGGCTCGGCCTTCATTAATGTAAATTTTCCCCTTTTTAACCCTTTTTTTATAAATTTTTCTTAACAAAGTACAAATGAAACAGAGATCTCTTATTTTGTAGGGTCTCTTGCCATTTTATGGGTTTCCATACACTGTTGCATCTCTGCAAATTGCAGAAGAGGCTCTATAAAAATGGCCAGGAGTGAAATATGAACTGCACACACTTCGAGCAAGACAAAGAACTGAGTATGTCTTCTGTTTGTCTTCCCTTGTGTTTTATATACTAACATGTTGGTCAGTGCCACACTAGGTAGATGCCAGGGTTGTTTCAAATGGTGATACAATCACTGTATATGTGGATACAAAAGACCCCATAGAATCTTCAGAGCTTCCAATCTCAGTATAGAAAGAAATAATGAAAAGGCATGAAGCTCAAACAAGGCCGGATTATGTGAGAGCTGATGCATTACAGAAACAAATTACAACTGCAGGATTTAGGTTTGGTTCCAATGTCTTACAAACCTGCAAAGTTTCCTGTACAATTTCTTCATGAATGTCTGGGCAATAAAAGCTCATTTTTCTTCTTCTACATACTAGATATCCGTAGTACTCCTCTTTTACAAGAACGATGGTTTTGGTACTATTCTAAAGTTCAATTTTCTCACCTTCTAAATGTACCAATTAATATACGTCAATCAAGAAATGCACATAACATTTTGATTATCTATAGAACTAAAATTTTAAACGTACTAGCCTTTAAAATGTCATTGATCAAAATCTCATGAAGCCTTCTTTTTTTAGTTTTAAGGTTAAATATATTGCATCAATAATATCAATTTTCTTTTCCAACAGGGTATTTGATGGAGCCAAAAATGGTGATGATATTCTAGCTTGCAAGTATCGAATTTGACTGAGGTTGATGTTCATGAAGTTTTTGAGTTTTGTATTTATTTTTGATGCATCTGTTTCAAGGAGTGCAAGATGATGGCATTTTTCTTCCCTCCTTGGCACATGAGTTATAATGGAAGTTCTAAATGTAAGTCCTCCATAATTGTAGGGGAGTGGATGCACGAAAGAGACAAATTCCTTATGGTAAGGAGGCAAAGGAAACATTGCTCAATCTAATTGAAGGGAAAAAATTGCACATACTAGTCTATGACCAGGATTGCTATGCTCACACTGTAGGAAATGTTTACTGTGGAAATATTTTTGTTCAGATGAAGAATGGACAAGTTTTCAAGTATCTCCAAGTATTTTGGATTATTTATGATAGTTTTATTGCCAAGAAATTGCTTTTTTGTTTCAAAATGTGTTTTAGGAAATCAATGTTTTGGGTCAGATTTGGAAAAGCTATCATCTTCATTATGAAGTTGATTTGATATATTGATTTCGTAAAAATTTTAAACAATTTTAATTCAAAAAAATTCCAAAAATAAATCAAACAATTAAGTAGACTAGTTTTAATAATTCATTATTTTTATTGTATTTCTTACAATTTTGTAGACTAGTTTTAATAATTTGTTTTTTTCACTCTATTTATAGGAAGTACTTTTGAACAAGGGATTTGCATGGCACTATTTGCAATATGATCAGTGTCTAGAGTTTTTCAAGGCGAGGAAAATTGTTCTCACATAATGTGTATGCCTTGAAGATATTTTATTCTTATTTTTTTCTCAACTCTAAGCATTAAACATGATTTTTCATTTGATTTTAGAGTGGATCTCTATTAATAATTGGTTCCATGATTAGTGCAGTTATGAGTGGTTATACTACAAACTATCTTGGTAGAAAAGGGGTAGGCTTCTAGAGAACTACACTTATTTTCTTGACACAAGTTCTATAGATTGCTGAATTTAAATTGTATCTGAATGTATGCTTTGAGACTTTGTTCATTAGTCTACCTTGTTGGATGGATTACCACAATTTTTTCAAAGATTCTCTCATGGTTCAATTTGCTAAAGGACTCATGGAATCTGATAGCATTACTAGTCATTATTTTGATGATTGAAAGGGAATTTTTTTGGCAGGAAATGGTGCCATTAGATATTGCAAGGCTACTAGTTGGATTTGGATCTAGGCTTACTTCTTATACAATAATTTGGCTACTTGTTGGATTTGGTCTAGGCTTACTTCTTATACAATAATTTGAATGTCTAGCAATAGTGTATTCCAAAGGGGATGATTTTTGCATGGAGATTATTGGCTACTGAATAAGGGATAGTGTGACACAAATCAAAGGATTTCTTGTAAATTTTGAAATTATTTTAACCTAATATTCACCCTATGTAAATGTTCATAAGGTGCCTGTCTACATAGCTAAAATATCTCCCAAGAACTTGAGGGGAGGACTAACAACAAAAAATCAGGTTCCTATGTATTTTAAATATCTTCTCAAATCATTAGAGATAGATAATGACAACTTCTTGTTGTTAACCATAAGATTCATAACTAGAGGCTATTTAATTTTAATTTCAATTGTTTTAGTTTAAATAAAAAGGATTATAAGGGATTTCCTTTTTTATGGATGAAAAATTATTGAGTGATTTCTTTCCCTTGGGTTTCAGTATAAAGATTGGGTGAATCTCAATGCCCTATGGTTTTGATTCCTTCATTTCTTTGCTTGTTATCCATACCCCTTCTATCTTGAGATCCAAAAACTCTTTGAAAGGTATTACATTCCTGATATCTTTCCTTAATCATATATATTCTTCACTATATTGTCCCAATTCACAGCACAAATTGGATCCAAGTTAATTTTTCTTCTTCAACTTTCTTCTATCTTCATTTCTTGATATTCTAGCTAGAATTTGCATGCTACTTTGGAATTGTTCCATTAACTTGACCATTCTAGCTTGACTCTTTTGTATTTGACATATTGTCTCTTGAAAATATTCTTTATCTCTTCCACTTTTGAGAAACCCAAAGAATCCTTCCATTATTGATTTACCCTGCAGGTTGGTAGGATCATGGTCTAATACCCATGTTTTAACCCTTAGGGTTACTAATAATTGACTAATCTTAGATCTATGAAATTCAATTGAATCTTCATAACATAATCATTAACTCAACAAAAAATTAGCATCCAATCACTTAAAACTTCAGAAGGTTTAAATATAAATTAAGATTTCAAGTACAAGCTTGTTGCATAGCCAACAAAAAAATCACAAAGAAATTGGAAATGATATAGATCTGATAAAAGCTTACACAAATATTGTTGCAAGACATTTACATTATCAGGAATGACTATCCTTAAGTCTCCTCAATGCCTAATCCCCTTCAAGGAAGAAAATTGGTCAAATTTAAGGTTTTTGATTTTAATGATTGATATCTCCTTCAAGTTGTCAATTGTGGGAGGTGTGAAACCCTTAGTAATAATGCCTTAATCACCATACCCATGTAGATTTTGGTATGAAACTTGTTCTTTCTACCAATAATTATACTTAAATTCTAACACCTGAAATGAATTCCTCTTTTTTTTGGGTGTTAAATTGTTGTAGTATTTGTTAAGGTAGAATTGGATATGGGGTTTGGAAACTGCTTGTTAGTGGCATCACTAGCTAGGAAGATCTAGATTATCTGGTCTCCAAATAAATGATGTTGATGAAATTGATCACTAGTATAGGTGCCTCCAAAAGAGGATAATTGTTGTGAGAGTCATGTTGTTGATGATTCCCTACAAGATTGTAGATTTGGTGCAGACGTGGAGTGGTTTATCTTCTCTTAAGCATAATATCTAACCAACTATGTCCCAAATAAGCCTTCAAATGGGTGATGGATGTCTGCTAGGTGAGTATATTACTATTCCCAAGTGAGGCACAAACCTGAATAGATGAATTTTTTCCCACAATTAGGCCAACGAATCTAAAGGACATATGAAAATAGTGAAAAAAAGACTGAGGATAAGGGTTTCATCCTACCTCAAGCAAGCTACAAGCTAGGGTTCTCATCCTAGGTTACAAAAGGAAACAAAAAAATGATTTCAAATTATTCCCATGAGTAGTGCACAACCAACAAGATCACAATTTATACCTATTTGTATTTATGGACAATGATTTTGGCACCTTAATGCTCTCTAACACTTCTAGGGTTTTTCACCTAAAAGGAGAGAGATGGGCCAAAATGGAAAATATCCTCATTCAATATTAATAAGAAAGGGATGCAATGTATCTAAATATGATGTACTAATGTAATAAACTAAAAGAAAGATGATTTCTTGATGTTAAATCTAAGAAATGTGAAATGATGGAAAACATGGTGTTGTATGCAAACATAAACTAAATGACCTAGAAATGCAAACAAAACTAATCAGAAAGTTATGAAATAGAATGTTTGTACTTGGAGGCTGAAAAAGATGAGATGAAGGTTTGGAATCCCGATAAAACTAATGCAAAATCCCACTGGGACACTTGTGCCAATTTGGGAGATTTTGTCTCAAATATAGAAAAACTGCTCAAAAACTTGTTTCGGCCAAATGGGTGTCTAAATCTACAAAAACCTCTAAAAGATAGATTTAGTGGGACTAAGTCATCACTATTGGTGACTTAGTCCACTTCTGAATTTATGAAAATTTGAATGTGTAAACAGAAGCCCTCAGTCTGCACTCTAGTTTCCCACAGGTCTTCGCTTCTGAAACTCTGACTTTTGGACCTAAAAGTGGCTTTTTATTGATATTTTGGCTTGTTCAACAAGGAGACATATTCAAAAATTCTTCAACCTAATCTTTAATGATCTTCAAACCCTCAATTTTCCTAAATCTGCAAACACAAAGAGAGAAGGAGAAAATGTTGATTGTTAGGGCATGGGGGTTTGCCTTGGTCAAACCCCTTTTTAGGTAATTAAACCAAAGTGAAGAAAGAATGTGATGAAGTATGAAACAATGGAGTTAATACCTTTCCATGATGATTGATCTTGATTTTTTTGTAGCAATAGTTGAAGAATCTACCCTTGAATGACCTTGAAAGCTATCTTGATGACTTAGAATGCTAAAACCCTAGCTTGCTTGACTTGAGAACATGATGAGTGATGCATGAATAATGAGTGTATGTAATTTAGGGTTTAGAGAGTTGTATTTATAATAAATCCACCTTATTTGTCTGTTAATTGGATCCCTAAGGCTGACATGAAGGAGGAATAAACTTAAATTCCAAAATTTCCTACTCTAACCTCGAAAATAGGCCAAACTGAAGTCGTCATGCTGGGCGACTTAGTCCCACCTAGTAGGGACTCATTCACCCAGATGGGCGACTTAGTCCTAGAGGGTCCCATTTGACAGTTGGAATGTTGGGGAATGAGGAATTTTAGTTCTTATGTTGAATTCATTGGGTATTTGATCAAATTATGCCTTGGGATACACAATATGGGGCAATAGGGGCCTATTAGTGGGGTGATCCCACAATAGTGGTTTACAATTTTTGGCCAAACTAGACAATGAAATAATTTTTTTTAGCTAAATCTTCACTTTCGGGCACCTATAGCAGCTAAACCATGAGGAATTTGAAGATGATGAAAACTAGAGTTTTGTGAATTTTTTTCTATAGATTCTAAATATATTTTTTTCAAAAATTTTGGAATCAGATTACACTTCTTTTTCCATCTCCCTCGAAAACTAGTTTTTTTCAGAAAACAACATTTTAAAAAAGTGATGCTCATTGTATAACACATAAATTGTTTTCCATGAAGGGTAAAATTCTAATTCTTTCGAATTTAGATTCATAACTCTAATATCTAGTGCTTCCACTTGGTTAGATATTTTTTATTCAATATTTTTTCTTTAATCGAGTTTCAAATTCAAACCAATTATAATTCAGACATACCGCAACCGTATAACGCATAACTGTTTTTGTATGTATCGAAATTCAATTTTTTTTTCTTTGTTTGATCAAGGACTTCAATATCTGGTGCACTAATATTTTTAATTATTTTCTTTTAATAATCTGCTATTTTTCCACATGTGCAAAACAAAGAGCTTGATTTTTGGTGAAAACCCTACATTCACGAGAAATAAAAAATAAATATAATAATAAAATTAAACTTATTTAAAATTATACTTTTTGGGAAGCTTATAATAAGGACTATGTACTTACAAAAAATAAATTTTAAATGAGTTCATTTGATCCCCCAAAAGGTAAATCAAAAGTGGTTTTTTATTAGCATTTTTATAGGTGTAAAGGAGACTTCATTATAGGTATGGTTTAAAACTAGCAGGGTTCTATCCAAGGGGGTTTGATTTAAGGTAGTTTTATCAAACCCTCTTCAATTGGAATTATTTAAATGGAACCTTTTAAGGCTTAAATCATTATATTTTCTAAAAATATACAATTTTAGTAAAAATCAGTCCTCCGAGAAATTGTAAACCAGGTTTGTGGGATCACCCAGTGATAATGTAAAAGATAATTAGGGCTAGGGACACAAATTTCAATGTTAAAGTGTGATTAAATGCAATTTACATCATTAAAATGAGATCCACATAGCCTAGAAAGGAACAACATCCAATGTGAATGTGTAAGACACTTTACAACACTAGATTAGAGTTAAGTTTAATTCACAGGCCTTCTAAATTGATGTGAAGATGCAATTAAATACATTTTATAATATTGAATTAAGGGAAAAATAGGTCTGTTAGACTTAGATGCTTAATAAGAGTCTAGAAAAGTATGAAAGTGATTTACAACACCTTTACAGGACATCGTTAAATGCATTTACAAGAGTCCAAGACCTAGTGTGGATGTACAAAACACCTCACAACACCAAATCAAGGCCTTTTTAAGTCCAATTTGTCATCAATTATTCTCATATCAAGGAAAGTAAAAAGGGATAAATTTTTTGTGTCCACAATATTGATGGTAGGATCTGGATTGGCACCTAAATTCAAAGTTTAAAAATCATAACTAGGTGCATTCATACTTTATTTATGCCCCAAAAGTAGAAGATCCCAGACTTAAAAATCTTAAGCCAAAAATATTATTCTAAGGTTGTCATGTAAGTATCAATCCTCATTGATGGACCATATGATAAATGTAGTCCATTCATTCCTTTTTCAGGATTGTAAGTATATATTAGAAGCACTATTTTCGCAGCAAATTGCTTCAAGGTGCAGTAAAGGTATACACTTAACATACTAAAGTGCCAGGTCTACAACTTATTTCCTCCCCCCTAAATGTGATTCATTTATGCTAACTCTAATTTGTACAGAGCCACAGAAAGTTCTTGATGATCTTGTTTAGTAGTGGGGATTGAATCTTGAAATTGTATTCATCTTCAGGTTTAGCTTAACCATCCATGCCCTCATGCGTGTGCTTTGTCAATACCCCTACTGATAAATCATGAGCATCCAATATTTCTATAGATAGGGACTCCAGCTTGAGCATAGCTCTTGTTTATAATGGTTTCTTCAAACATTGATTATCCTAAAACAAGTTGTGGCATATTAAAAACAAGGTAGCATGTCAAAAAGAGGGGATGTTTAAAAAAGAATCAGATCTTGGGTAAAATTACTGAAAAGGGGCGACATAGATTGATATATGGGAGGAAGTCTTTGTGTTGAGGAGGAAGTCTTTCTGATTAGGAGGATATCATGTAGAATCACCTATTGGTCATGACTGAGGGGAGTCACTCTTCTATATTCATTCTTCAGGTTTTGTTTTTGGGTTTTTGGATTTTCTTGATTTTGGTGTAGAGGAAAAACACTAGTGTTGGAGTAGAAGGGAGTTTTGATGTTGAATACATTAGAATTTTTAACCAGAAAGAATATTATTGGTATTCTTTAAGAGTAGAGGCACAATGAAGGAAATAAAAGTTGAAGTAATTTTCTTTGAATTTAGATTAAAAGCTCGTTTCTTTTGGAAATGAGCGCTGAGAGATAAGAGGAATTGGAAGAAAGAGATCTTTATTCTAAAAGACTAATTGTGTCTCAGGAAGACTGAGTGCAAATGTGCAAGGAATTATTCAAGCATGTTCTCATACTACTTCCTGTGTAATAATTTAGTCTTCTATCTCATTTTTCAGTTTAAAAGAGAAGGTTTTATCTATTATTTTATGTGAAATGTAAGAGAAATTATTATTCTGGTTTCTTGCTATAACAAAATATAGTTACATTAATATTCTACATTTCCTAAATTAAAATAAAAGAGATAATATTATAACTACAGGGTTTAAAGATTTTGAAGATTAAGTACCTAAGTAAACCATTTATGTTAAGAGAATATTACAAAGAACTGGTATATATTTATATATACATATATTGTTCATTGTTCCTAAAATTGTAAAAGACTATTTGGCTAATGGATAGTGAATCTATGAAACAATCAATATTGGATAGATTGGAAGTTTGATTTAAAAGATGAGCTACTTCAATAGTTTTATCTATAAATGCTCAGAAGAAACTACAATGAATTTGAGAGAACATGCAAATGCATAGGTAATCATAAATTTATAAGCAACCATAGGATTCAAGTAGGAATGCAATGGTTATGTTATTTATGCTGTTGGAAACTAGCTTGAAAGATTATAAAGGTTAATAACTATATTTAACCAGTTCAAAATATGTCTAAGCCTAAAATAATTATTGTGAGTTTTTTTGGAAAAGAGAGGTTTCAATAAATCACGAGGAATTAAACCTCAGCATTAATCTTTCCTATGCTAGGGATGTAGTTTGAATATTAATTTTGGAGCCAAAGGATTAGTTGGTTAGGAATCAATAATTTTTGTTGAAGAGTTCTAAGCATGGTCAGTACTTGACCCTAGGTAAAGATGCAGATTAGAACTCTAGGTAAGACATCTTTTGTAATATTTTAAACAACATTACTATCAAAGAAGTTTATGTCTTGTAATGAAACTTTAGTAAACAAGATACAGTGTTTACCAAGAAAGACTAAAGACTAAAGCCTAATGAGAAATTCTATCCTTAATGGAAAAATACCAATCATCATGGGGTTTTTATTTGTTTATAATTTTATTATGCTAAATTATGATCAGGTAGATCAAGACGACATATTTTGTTATCAAGAATTTCTTAAAGTTTAATCAATAAGATTGGTTAATCTTAAGGGTTATGGTAATGATTCAAACAAGTGGCAGTATCCAAGACCCAAGTAGTTGCATGAAGGTAACTCGAGTGTTCGAGTAAAAAATAACTAATCGAACTAGATGAGGACTTATTAAAACTTCACAAACTAAAAATTAGACATCCAAGACTATAATACAAAGAAGGGATCTTCATATTAAGATTAATAAGTATTTATTTTATATGTTGAACATTTTTTCAGTACTTTTAGTTTGACCAAGTGAGTCTAGTCAAGGATAGTGGTTCATCAATATCAATTATTTGTGCATAAAGTGGGAGATCAAATACTCTCATTAGTAATATTAAGAACTTGAATAAGTGGCAGTTGTCAAGTCTCAAGAACTTATGGGAATGCAACTTGAGTATTCAAAGTCAAAAAAATATAACCAATCAAGTTGTTTACCAATTAAGTAAGAAAGAACTTGAGCAAGTGGTAGTTTCCAAGGCCCAATTGATTACATGAACATAACATGGGTTTTCAAAGTTAGGAAAACTTAACCAATCTAATTGAATTATAACTTTAATGAAGACACCACTTTTTAAATGAAGAATTTGTATGATACATTAACCATTGTTTAGACATTAAGTTTGGGCTAATACAAGGTCAGATAAGGTTCTCCACATCGAGTAGGGTGGATGAACAAATGACTCCACTCATAAGTAGTGGTTGAACTTAGTTCAAATACTTTAGCCAAAATTAGTGTAGTAGCCTCTGCATACACTTTTTGGTTCACTATGTCTTAGATTCGCTTAACTAATCAAAGTTGTCATATATGATTTTAAAACCCCAAATTCTAAATAGTTTTAAAACATATTATTTAAATTCTTTACAAATAAGTAAGAAGATTAGGAAATAAATAAGAGTACCATTTCATTTTCTCTCTCATAAATCATACATTATACTAAATATATATTTTTAAATTAATTAAAAAATCCAAATCAAAATATATTCTAAATTATAATACATATATATTTCTTTAAAATTATGGAAAAGAAATGTGTACTAAAAAAAAAAGTGGATGTGCACTTCAAAATAAATTCTCAAAAGTATTATCAAGCACATATTTGACATCATAAAGAGTAAATCTACCTTTTCCATATCATAATTCTTAAAATTGGTTTCTACTCAATAAAAGGAAAATTTTAAAATAAATCTCTTAAAGATGAGTTTAAAAATAACATAAACAACTAAAGATAAAATGTTACACTTGGAGAACATTATCCACATTATAATGAATTATTTGTAATTGCAGCAAAATATTTTGTTAGTTTAATTAAAAACAGTATCAATTTTGTCTTCTTCATTTACTTAGAATCAATTTTTTCATAAGATGTGTTTCATAGTATTTAACATAATTTAAAATAAATTGATATTTATTATATCATTATTACAAAATGTAGAATGAATTTCTTAAATCATTGATATAACATTTTGAATCAAAATAATTTTGTTATAATATTTCTTATAAATTAAATAAATAAATTATTTTTTAGTTTAAAAACATAAAATTATAAATCAATTAGGATTTAGTATTAAAAAATAATACTACATTTAGTGAAGCAAAATATTAAAATAATATTATTCAAACAAAATTAAGCATTATTTTAATATTAAAAAAATAGCTAAAACATGAATATAACCATCTTGGGACAAGGGAGAAAATCACAGGCCCACTTACCCCAACAAACACATCCTACTCAAAAAATGCCCACATTCCCCAAACTCCTCCATTAAGGAAAAAAAAGAATGAGAGGAAAAAGGGCATGAATTCCACACTTTTCTTTGTGATAACAATTCTCTACCAACAAAATGCTAAGTAATTAAGCCTAAATCCTTTGTTTATCAAACACAAAACTTATAAGGTCTTAAATCTAGTTGAGGAATGATTGAACAAAAAATGATGAAAGAAGATAGAAGAATGGAAAGTTCGAGCTCTTCCCATCTGTGTGTTAGTAGGGTTTCCTGCACATATGATCATGTTTCTTTAACCTGGCCTCCTGATAAATGGCCTCTGTGTGGGGGAAGGGTTTATTCTGTAGATGACAACAAACCCTCATAATGTTTTCATTATTAGACTTCTTGCACAGATGATCATGTTTCTGCACCTCAGCCTTCTGAAAAATGGCCTCAAAGTGGTGGAAGGGTTTCCTAGGCTAATGATACTGAGCCCCCAACTTGGTTTCATCATTAGAATACTACTTTATTGGGACAAGATCATTCTAAAAGGGAAAATATTTATTCAACATTTAACCCTAGAGATAAGGATATTTTGGACACACCGAAATGGGGTTTTCAAAATACTTCTCATCCAAATTTCAGTGATAAGGGTATTTTAGAAACCCCAAAAATAGACCCCTATCAGAATTTGACTCATCTTTTTTCTTGGAGAAAAAATCATTCGTCCAATTCTTGTTGCCCCTCTGGTAAAAATGCTTCATATAGCAAGGTTTATAATGGCCCTATGCCATCAAGAAATCATATGCATCAAGATTATAGGTGTTCTTCATTTCCTCATTCCTCCTCTAGCAATCCTCCAAATCGGTAGTCATCTCAACATGCAAAGACCCAAGAGTATAAACAGAGCAATAATGGGTGCTCAAATCAATGCAATGTTCATAATGCTTTTCATTCACAAGGTAAAAAACCCTTGTTCTCTGAACAAATGAAAATGGGCTATGATAAATTTAAAAATGCTCCTTTTAAGGTTCCTGGAAATAGTTGAATGGTTTGGATGATTTGGCTGGCAAGGAACAGGAATGGAGACCAATTCCTACTATTCCTTTATTTATTGACAACCAATGCATGGATTGTGAGCAAAATGGCTTTTTTGTTCAATTATGGGGCGAAGAAAAGGAACTATCTATTCTATGGGCATTGATTCACGAGAATCGATATGAATTTTTTGATTTATTTGCTGTTTATGCTTCTTCATTCTTTATTCTTTTTAAAAACCCTAAAATTAAGAGTAAAATTATGAGAGAAGGTCAATTCTAGATTGGAAATTCTTTTCTGTGTATCTTAGATTGGCAAGAAAATTTATCATTGGAATCTTTTTAACATGAGTCCATGTCCTGCTTGTTTTTCTTTGCCATTTCTTCCAGTTGAATATCTAGACTCATCTTCCATTAAACAAATTGTTAATCACTTCAAGGATTTCCTCAAAAGTGATTTTTCGATTGTTAATGTTAAACCCTCGATTATAGTGTTGGATTTGGTTAGTAAGCCAACTTCTTCTCTTCCTATAAAAATTCATGTTTCGACCAAAAAAGGGGATTGGATTCAACAAATAAAATGGGAAAATGCAACTTGGAAGGAGGAAAATCTAATTATTGATTCAGATATCTTTCAAAAACTTGACAACTCCATTTTTTCAGCTTTATCTAGGGTTTTTTTATTTGAAAAGACAATCTCAAAACTCTCAGCCCTATTTTTCTTTGAAACCTACTTCTTCTTGTGAAATTCTCGACACAGAATTGGGCAATGATAATGAGGTTTCTCATATGAATCAGAACAGCGGAAAATATGTAATAAGAACTAAACCATCCTCCACTAATAAAAAAATTAATGTTGTTATCCCTCTGATTGATGATCAGTCAAATACTTCTTAGTTTTCATTCAAGGGTACTGATCATTTGAAGAATGATATTTCACATTTTGAAAATATCCTCAATGGTCCTGAAGAAGATTTGTTGAAAATTATTGATGAAGCTATGACAAAGGCAGCTAAAGAACTTATAGATGAAATAGTAGATGAACTTCTAGGTGAAGATGAAGTTCTAGGTGAAAAAAATAAAGGTTTGAACACTTTATTACCTCCAATCTCTCAGATAACTTGAAAGAGAAAGTTAAATTTTAATGAATCTTCTTCTTCCATTCCATCTTCCCCAACTTCTCCTAACTTGAACACTCTTTCTTCTCCTCCCATTTCTCAAACAAAATCTAAGTTTAAGTTATCAGTCTCTCCTCAGAATAAGAGGGGTCATAAATCCAGGGTATGTGCAGGATCATCATGGAAAAAGAAGCCCTTAAGTGGAAAATAATTCAAAAAAATCAGAGTTAGACAATTTGATGTAAAAATTTGAATAAGTTATCTATATTATTTCAAAAATATGTAAGAATAGAATCTATAGAAAATTGAATGTAGTTTCTAAATGACTAGGTTTATTTAAAAAATAAAAAATCTATTTGGTGATAAATTTGAAATTTCAATGTAGTAGTACTTAAATTTCAAGGAAAAAATAAGAAGTGTCTATCTGACCACCCTAATCGCAATAAAATGATAATATTTTTTTATAATATTTTAGATATAAGTAGAGGAACTCATGTACCAATGTGATGCATATTTTTTTGTAATTTTTTTCCAAGTAAATAATTAATTATGAATTTTTTATTACAACTTTTAAAAAATATAAAAACTCATATGTCTAACCACCTTAACTTGGTCAAAACTTCATGAAATTCACTTTTATTTTCTTTAATACTATAGTATGTGAAGCATAGAATGTGACACATGTTTTGGATTAAAAAAAAGTGATACTATTTGAAATCTATAGATGTTTTTCAATCAGCCTATCAATCAGGACTTTAGTCATAATTCAAATAGAAAATGAATAATAATTATTTATTAAATTCAAAGTAAAGCATAATTGAAATTGGTGGAAAGTTGAGAATCTCCTTTAAAAACCCTTTTCGTTTCATCAATTTTGGGTAAAATAAAAGTCGTCAGCCATATACTTTACAAATACCCATAATATTGCCACTTTTTGGCCCATCATGATCTTGCACATACCTCCATTAAGGAAAAAATAAATCTTGAAATTGTTGCAGGTCTACAATCTATTCTGGAAATGAATCTTCATTCTTCTTCAAAGAAACATGATGGTTTAAACTCCTCTCCTTAATGTTGGCAGTGTGATTCTAGTGCAGGGAAAAAATCCTCAGGAAGAATTTATAAGAAGAGGAGAGAGGAATTCTCTCCTCGAGGCCAATGAGAGTTTTATCTTGGAATGTTAGGGGCTTAAATGCCCCTAACATGAAACACTTAATTAAGCACATTTATTGGGCTCCATGTTAGATATTATTCTGCTTCAGGAAACGAAGCTCTCTCTTCAATATTCTAAGGAATCTTTTTGTTCTTGGACTGACTGGGATTTAATTATTTCTCCTGCTTTTGGTGCTTCAAGAGGTTTAATCATTCTTTGGAATAAGATTTATGCCAAAATTGATTGGATTGAGGTCAAGGCAAATCAGATGGAAGCCTCTGTTTGGCACCTAAAAGAAAATATGCACCTTTTAATCTATAATGTTTATGGCCCTTGTTCAATAGTTGGAAATAGGAAGATTTGGAAGCACTTTTGATAAGTTTTGAATATAATCCTTCCATTTTAAAATTTATCATAGGAGATTTTAATGCCATAAGAAATTCTTTGGAAAAAATGGGTGGTATAACTCCTCCTTCAGCAATGATAGATGATTTTAATTTTTTTATTTCTGCTAATAATCTATATTTTTGTCCTTTCAAAAATGGAACTTATACTTGGACAAATAGAAGAAAAGATTTTTGTCAAATTGCAGAAAAACTTGACCACTTTTTACTTTCAAAAAATTGGCTAGCAACATCTAGATATTTTTATTTGGTCATTCATGCTCTCTGAGTTCTAATCATTTCCCAATCTCCTTTTCTTTCTTTGATATCTTAAGGAACACTAAATGACCATTTAAAATGGAGGCAATGTGGTTTAGAGATCCCAACTTTATGGACTTAATTAAAAATTGGTGGTCTAACTCCCCGTTTTTTAAAGGAACTAGATTGTTCCAATTAAGTAAGAAGTTATATTGCCTCAAGATCAAAATTAAGGAATGGAATGCTACTCACTTCAAAAAAAAATTCATGGAGAAAAATTGTTTTGAATTAGAACTCTCTGTGTTATACAAAGTTGTTACCAAAAAAGGAATAGATAATTCTCTTTATAATCAGGAAAAAAAACTTAAAGTAGATTTATACGAAATTCTAGCTAGAGAAGAATGCTATTGGAGACAAAATCTAGAGAAACTTGGCTGAATGAAGGAGATAAAAATGCAATTTTTTTCCATGCTTCAACTAAACTTTGCAGACAATTAATCATTATTTTTTCTATTTTATCTTCATCAAGATCTACACTTACTGCTGAAAATGAGATTGGTCTTGAGGCGGTAAATCATTTCAAAGCTCTTCTTTCTTCTAATGTCTCTCATTCTTATGAGGAGGAAAATGAACCATTGAAAAATGTTCTAGAATTAATTAACAAGAATCAAAACAAAATGTTGATGGAAAAAATTTCTTTGGAGGAAATTAAAAAAGTGGTTTTTTCAAAGGAACCTGAGAAGGCTCCAAGCCCATATGGATTTACAATTCTCTTTTTTCAAAAATGTTGGGACATTTTAGGTTTAGATGTTCTTATTTCCTTAGAAGAATCCTAGAGATATATAAATTTCTTGAAGGATTTTAATTCCACATTTATTGTTCTCATTCCTAAAAAATCCACTCCATCTTCCTTTAATGACTTTAGACCTATTACTCTTTGTAACTCAATTTATAAGATATTCACTAAAGCAATAGCTTCTAGGCTATCCACAGTCCTTGCTTTGATCATTTTTGAAGAACAAGGTGGTTTTGTTCCCAATAAAGATACTCTTGAGGGAGAAATTCTTGCACACGAGGTTTTGCATTCGGTTTTAAATGAAAAATATTCAATAGTGGTCTTAAAATTGGATATGTTGAAGGCTTATGATAAGGTAAATTGGGAGTTTCTATTGAAAATTCTTAGAGAATTTGGCTTCTCCCAATCTTGGTGCAAATGGATTCATTCTTTTATCTTAGGGGCAAGATTTTCAATATTGATTAATGGATCTCCTCATGGTTTTTTCACCTCCACCAAGGGTTTAAGGAAAGGGGATCCCGTTTCTCCTTCTTTATCTATCTTATTAGCAGAAGGTCTGAGTAGAACTATAATTTCAGTAAAAAATGCTCTTATGTGGAAAGGAATTTCTATTCATTCTTTTCCTCAACAAAATTTCACATTCTTTATTTCTGGATGACACTCTACTTTTGGGAGAGGCTACTATGGTTGAAGCAAAGGTCATGAAAAAGATCATTTCAGATTATTGTCTTTATTCTGGTCAAGTATGTAATCCTACAAAATCAAAATCCTTTTTCTTAAATGTTGACCCTCTCATAAAAAGGCAATTACTTAAATTTTGGGGTTTTCAGAGTGACTCGCTTCCATGTAAATACTTGGAAATTCCTTTCTTTTTCGGAAAGGAAAAGCATGATTTTTAGGATAATCTGATTTCTTCAATTTCTAATAGAATTTCACTTTGCAAATCTAAGTGGTTTTCTTTCACGGGTAAATTGGACATGCTCAAATCGGTTCTCTATGCACTTCCCATTTATTTGATGTCAGTCTTAAGCTTGCCCAAGGGGAAGGTGTAATTCTTCAAAAAGTCCTTAGAGATTTTCTTTGGTTGAAAAATATGACATCTAAAAAGAAGCTACCCTTGGTTACTTGGGATACCATTTGTGAACCTAAAATGTTTGGAGGTTGTAGTTTGAGAAACACTTTCCTTCAAAATAAATATTTAGGAGCCAAATTGATGTGGAAAATATACACCAATCCTGAAACTAAATGGTGTAAGCTAATGAGATACATATATTTGGTTTCTCTTGATAAAGAAAGAATATTCACCCAGAAAAAGCTTCCAAAAGGCTCCAAAATTTGGAATTTTATTTCCTCTTGTAGATCAGTCCTCCTTCCTCACCTTTCTTGGGTGATAAACAATGGGGATAAATCTCTTTTTTGGGATGACAGGTGGAATGGTCACAAGCCAATTCATCAAATGGGTTATTGGAATCATATTGAATTAGAGTTGAAAGATAAATGGGGTCACAAGGTTCGTGATTACATAGAGATTGATCCTTCTAATAATCTCATGTCGAAATGGAGGGACTTCAGTTTTCTCTAAGTTCCATCTCCTATTAAAGCATGACTAAAATCTAAACTTGACAAGAGACATGTTTGTCTTTTAGATAAACATGATGAAATTATTTGGATTAAATCTAAATCTAGATAATACAATGTGAGAGATGGTTACTTTTCCCTTCTAAAGACTAATCAAAAAGCCTCCATTTCTCTGAATCTTTGTTGGGGCCCTTACATTCTTCCCAAAGTAGGTGATTTTGCTTGGTTAGCAATTAAGGATAGAATCCTAACTGCTATGAGATTAGACAGGCTTGGAATTACTAATCTTTTCTCTTGTGTAATGTGTGGAAAGTCTTTCAAAACTTCTAACCATCTTCTTCTAAACTGTGAGTTTTCTCAAGACTGTTGGATTTGGATTTTAAAAAATCTTGGTTGGTTGAGCCCATTGCATAATTCTCTATATCATCATTTTTTATCTTGGCCTTCATTATTTCCATCATTGACATTTTCTATTATTTGGGATATTATCCCTTCTATTTTGATCCGGAACATTTGGCTGGAAAGAAATAATAAGATTTTTTGAAATAAAGCATCCACTTTGTCTCAAATTATTCAAAAGGTAGAGATTTCTATTTCAAAGGTAACCAATGCTGCAATAATAGAAAAATCTTCTTCTAATAAAGTTTTTTCTCAATTGGATTCTTTTATTATTAAAACTTGGAATCTTCTGAAAATCCCCAAATCAGGTTCTCTCTCATAATATTCCTTTTTTCTAATAGAAGCTCATCTTCTTGGTTTCCTCCTCCACCTGGCTTCATCAAACTAAATTTCGATGGAGCATCCAAGGGTAATCCTGGGAGATCTAGCATTACTATTGTTCTGAGATATTGGAATGGAAATTTTTTAAAAGCAGCCTGTGATCAAATTCCAGATTGCACCAATAATATGACCAAATTCAAAGCATTAAGTCTTGGTCTTAAACTCGCAAGAATTCTTTCAATTTCTCATCATTTTATAGGAGACTCATGACAACAATCTCAACCACTAAAAATCAGTGCACCCCTTCTTGGCATCTTAACTATTTTCTTTTTTCATCCTTAATCAACTCAATGAGTTGTTGAGATATATGGTTTCACATTGTTTCAGGGAATCTAATGTGATTGTAGATTCATTGGAAAATAACGCAATTGATGAGAATTTATCTTCTTGTGAATTTTCTTCCGAGGAATGTAATTCAATGTTTTATGATTTGGCAATGTAATTTCAAATGGAGAGATTATTTCATACTCTTATCATCTTGCATGATAACGATATCTCCAACCGATTTTTATGGCATCTATTGGGACTTGGTTATCATTAGTTGGACATTGAGTTTTTTAAAACTTTTGTCAGTATTGATTTTTAGGCGGCCATATCATTGTTAAAAAAGTAAATATTTTCATGTGTTTTTTTCAAGATATACTGGGATGAGTACTTTACCTCATGTGCTATTTTCAAGACATGCTGGGATGTGTACTTTATTGTTGCTCATCCTGACGCAAGGTTTATTTGTTCGCACATTTCTAAGTCATCTCATATCTGCCAGTATTTATTTCAATCTGCAATATTGGATCAATATTCTTTGACAGAGGTCAGGATTTTTGGGGCCAATTTTGGAATTGTTCCTTTTCTTGTTTATCTCGATCAAGGTCTTAAAAGTTTCTATTTTGATTGGCCTCTGAAGCAAGCACTAAAAAGAATTATAAGAATGTTGTATTGATTCGGCCTCTTTCATTATTTACAAGAATTACACTTGTTAGTATTTTGGTCTTCATGGTACTCCGATCATCTGGCACATTAATTGCCTTGAAATTGAATTTGTTTATTTTTACCAGTGAAGTGTTATGGCGGTCACCATTCCTTGCTTGGTTATTTTATGTATCATTCTCCTCTGCCAATTCGATGTTTTTTGGATTCTTTGGCTTAAGATTATCATCATAGATAATCTCTTTCGAGTTCGTGTCTCACCTCGCATTCATGAGTTAAGAAAGGGGATTCCCTGCATTAAGGAATGGTTGTGAAGGGCTTTTGCATTTGAATGCAAGCAGGTATTTGATGCTATTCAAATTGTTCTTGGCTATGATTGGTAAGATATGCATACTTCACCCTTACTATATGAACTAGCTTCTCAATTTGTCTCAAATCTGACGGATATCTTAAGTGATGTGGAGATGGTCAAATTCATTGCGGGGACATACCCCTTGCCCCATGTGTGCCTAATTTCTTCTCTTCAACCTGCACTTGAAAGGTATGACATTCTATAGGGATCTTGTTTGGTGGGGGGAGTCATAAGCAGGAAACACCTCCTCACCAATGACAGGCTTTCTAAACTTCTCTCAGCCATGGTTTAAGGTCTTTTAAATGATTGTAACAGTGAATTTAAAGTCCGCTTGAGACTTCTTTCCCAACAACATGGTAATTCGATCATTGATCCCATTTACATGTTGTTCAAGAAAATTCATTTACTCATTCAACATGCTATCATCCAGCCACATGAAGAACCATTTTTTCCTCCTCCAGCAGATATAGCTTCATCAGAAGCAAGCACGTCATGATGCTTTCCCTCCTCATCTGTTCCTTTTGCAAATTTTGGTTTGCTTACTTTGGTGACAAAACTGACATTTTAGATTGGAAGAATTTTTTTCCTTTTTTGGATACTTGCAGGCTTTTTGGAGGAAAGATCTAATAATTCTAACATTTTCCTTGGGCTCTGTTGGGTTCGCTTGCTTCTTCTCGGCTCTTTCTTTCGATTCATTGCTGATTTTGGTGCTACTTCAGTCACTACTTGGTCTTAATGGAAGTTTTGTTTCACTTCCTTCATGTTGTTAGTCTTCTTCCAGATTTTGTGGTTCTCCCCTATTTTTAGGGTTGAGTTTTTTAGACAGATGGTAATTGTTCTAGTAAATGGTTTTCATTGTAATTGCCCTTGTCGAACTATTTGTAATTCTCTCTAGTCTAATATAATATTTTGTGGCAAAGCCACCTTTATTTTATTTTTTTAAAAACATAGCTAAAATTAGTGATAAAGCAACTTTATCAATAAAATAAAGTTTCATCCAAATGATATCAAATAAAATTATATAAATTGTAAAATTATTCATCAAATTTTTATATTTACATGAAAATAAGTTTGCCTCTAGATTAATAGAATAGTTGCTGAATGGATAAAACATACATTATTTGGTAGACCTTTCATAGAAATCCACCTTTTTGAAGTCACTTCTCCTTGTATAGGAGGTCGATACATATAATAAACAATTTTATGCTTGTGCCTATAGCACATAATACCACTCAAAACAATCTGATCATTCCAAACAGTAGCCCAATAAACATGAAAAAGGAACTCTGGTAAAGCTTCCACTACCCTCCACACTTTTTTGTCTGAATCGTATTTCATCACTTCCTCTCTTTTAAATGAATATAAATTCCCAAAAGCAGTTATCAGATAACCATCACGCCATGTTTGCTTAAACTTCAAACTCCTCCATACTCGAGTCTTTGTATTAAAGACTTCAATCCTCTTTGGTTGACCTATCACATAAAATTGTCCATCAAGAAAAATACTCTTAGAGTAACAGATCCATAATCTGTCCATATTGGGTAGAGATTCCCACTTGTTTTCCTCTACATTATACAGTGTTGTTCTGTTGAAATCCCCTCCAGCAAAGTATATATATCCTTCTGGAGATGCTGAAAAGACACTGTCATATCTAGAGTCGGGCACATTGGCTATCTAAACAAAAGAATATATAGATCAGTTAAAATTCAGAAGAAGATAAAAGAGAAACTCTATTCTAACTCAGCAGCCCTTTTACAACAATTTCAAGACAGCCAAAAACTCAGACAACCAAAAACTTGTAAGTAGAATACCTGGGACCAGTTGTTAGAACAAATATTATAAGTCATAATTTTCCTTTTCTGTATAGAAATCAATTTGTGATTGACAGCAAATACAGTTGGAAATCCCTCATCTAGAGGAATGCCACACAATATACTCCATGCATGTTGCTTAGGATCATAAGCACACATTTCATAACTATAATCATCCCCTGACGCTTGTTTGACTACAAATATCACCTGCTCATTTAATTTCAACCGTTTTCTATCTTGATAGAAGAGAGGATTGCTAATCGTAGCCTTCCAGTTTCGACAAACTTTTGTAAGCATGCCATGATAAATGAATGGAACCCTTAACAAGCACTCTCTACCTATATCATTTGGAAGGCCTGGAATTATCTCCTCCATTCTCTAGATTTTGACTCCACTCTGCTACCGCTTGCAAAGCAATCTAAACTGCACGAGGAAACTTTAACAATCAGCAAATTTTCCACCTATTCTTAAAAACTGCGATCTACGCCCTTATACGGACGGCTGCACACAGGGATTTGCCTGGGCGATCTAAACTTGAGGTGCTGCGATCATCTTTTACATTGCGATCATCTCTTTGTATTTGACGACATCTTCTCCTTCAGACTTCTGCATAGTCTTTTACACTTCCATCAGCAATCAACTCCAATCTTCAATCATGTTAAGAGTAAACAAATAGTTTATCCCTGGTTTCACGCATGCATGAAGAGAAAAACAGCAGTTTGCATATTTGCATGAGAGATGCGGTTGTAACTAAAATAAAGTAGAAGTTAATTAGGTTATAGTTATTCGCATATTTTTATGTTCATTATAGTTATTAGCTAAGGTGAATTGCATGGTTAATTTGAAGCTCATGTATAATTATATTTAGTTTATTAATTAAATGGTAGAAAGAAAAATAATCTATTATCAAGATATTTAAAGATTTTTTTTTTTTAATGTATTGAAACTTTTAAGTAGAAAAAAGGTTTTGTTATTATTATGAATATAATAATGAATTTTATTGAAGCTATTTAAAAATGTATGAATTAAATTTTGGAAGGAAAACATACAATCAAATTAATCTTTTTATAATATTAATTTAGGCTACTTCAATAAGTTTCGAACACAATTAATTTATTGTAGTTTGAATTGCATAAACTAGTAAATGAAAAATTTATAAAATAATTGTGTTCAATTTAGTAACTAAATAGTGACAATAAAAATAATCAAGATATTTAATGTACTTTTTATACATAGAAAGTTTAAAATAGAGAGTAGTTATCGATTTTCTTAATGCATAGAAAATTGGAATTCAAAAAGCAATAATAAAGGAATGTAACGGTTCCTAATATTAATTTAGACTACTTGGATAAGGTCCATACACATAGGCTGGGTTAATTTAGATTAATTTATTGTAGTTTGAGTTATATAGATGATTGATATTAAAAGTGATAAACTAAAAATAAATAAAAATAATTAGTCAATAGACTACATATAGTATGGACTTTCATTAGGAAACAAGTCTCACATCTGTAAACAACTCTCATGGTGTCCGAAAAAAATCTAACAACATTAATTATTTTAAATTAAATAATAAATAATTGATTTTTAATTATTTCCAATTAAAGAATAAATAATTATTTTTTAATTACTTTCAATTATATAAATAATGGAACATACTAGAAGAAAACTTATGAAAAGCTGCTAACTAATTCACCATGGCAAAATTCACTGTCATGACAAATTCACCGCCAAGTAAAATTCACCGTCATCCATGCATTGCCAAGGCCACAACTTGCTTATAAATATCATTCTATTCTATAATTAGCTTTGAAAAGAACTCTTGGATACAACAGAAAGTACATACAAATCAAACCATTCATCTTGCAAATGCTGGTATTTCTTCTTTCATTCACTCCATTAATGGAATCTCTTGTTTGAGTATGATGTCATAATCCTAGTTGACAAGTTGATAGAGTTGAATGTGCTTAAGATTTCATTTACATACAAATAGTGAAAATTAAAGAAAATTGGAAGTCAATATAAGACTAAGAATAAGTGATAGATGCTAAAATTCAAAAAACAATTCATTATTCAACATTATATATATATTTTTTCATTGTATAAAAAAATCTATTAAGAAATAGCTATCCATTCATATACATAGAATGTATATCAATTTATTATAAACTATTACAAATGATTTATATTTTGACATATTTACATGACAAGAATAATTAATTTAGAATGATCAACTATATTTTTTTTCTTAAAAGAGAACAAATTTGTCTAGAAAACCCATCAAAAGAATTGTATGTCTCTTACTTCCTCATCAATTTTGTTGAAATGTGAAATTTTATTTCTTAAATTAATTGTATTGCTTTTTCCTAATATATAGACTTTGTATATTTATATATAATGGTAAAAACATTTTAATTTTTTGAAGACTAAGCATATGTTTCCTTCTTTCATTAACTCCATTAATTAACAACTGTGCACATTATTTCAAACTAAATAAAATAATTTTATATTAATCTTCTATTGATGCTTTGGTTCCTTCTTTGTCATCTATAAAGCTCTATGAATTCACTTTGTAGCAATGTCTCTTAAAAATTGTAGTTAGGCATTTCTTTACTTGTTGAAAATTGTACTTAGGTATTAAGAAATTTGGTTTTAACTAGAACCACGAAGAAATTTCTACAAGGATCTGATATTTGTTTGCTACATATCTAGGCTTAGAGCTTGAGGTAGTAAATCTCAACTATATTCTTTTTTCTTAAAAGAGAAAACAAGTTTTCCTAAAGAACCCATCAAAATAATTGTTTATCTCTTATTTCCTCATCAATTTTGTTGAAATGTGAAATTTTATTTCTTAAATTAATTGTATAGTTTTTTTTTTAATATAGAAACTTTGTATATTTATATATAATGTTAAAAACATTTTAATTTTTTAAAGACTAAGCACATGTTTCCTTCTTTTGTTAACTCCATTAATGAACAACAATACACATTATTTCAAACTAAATAAAATAATTTTATATTAATCTTCTATTGATGCTCTGGTTCCTTCTTTGTCATCTATAAAGCTTTAGGAATTCACTTTGTAGAAAGTCCTCTTAAAAACTGTAGTTAGGTATTTCTTTACCTATTGAAATCTATACTTAGGTATTAAGAATTTTGGTTTTAATTAGGAGCACAACAAAATTTCTACAAGTATTTGATATTTGTTTGCTACATATCTACGCTACATAGAGCTTGATGTAGTAAATCTCTACCATGCAACATGAAAAGACAAAGGGTTTGTGAGGTTGTGCAAATGGGATGGATAATGAAAAATTGGAAAAAAATTAAGATATATGAATTAAATATTTTATTTTCCTATCTATTATTAAATTCAATATGTCATTGTGTATCTACCCTTTTATATTTCTAAGTTTGCTGTTAAAATTAGAAGATTTCTTTATCTCTAATTTTGTTGGCTTTTATTACTTGATTTTTTTCTTTCAACAAATCCTTTACCTTCATACAATAAATCCTTGATTAGACATAAAAATTTATGCACATTTAGAGCAATTTCTTTCAAACATTTCAATTGGACCAAGTATCATTGGTTTAACATTCATAATTACTAACAATAGGTCCATTATTGCTTTGTATGAATCATAAAGAAATAAAATTATATATTTTTTGAGCCATAAAGTGAATCCACGAAGATATCAAAACAATGTGGAATTTTGCAGGATCATTTTAAACTTTGAGGTATGAATCTATGCCTATAGATTCAAACCTATAAATGTGGAAAGGACTTGGATCAAAAACACACCCGCAAAAATACCCCCAACAATGAAAAACAAAACAAAAAATGAAAAGGAAATTTTCCACTTCTAGTTTCCAAGTGGATTGCATTTTAGGGCCCAAGATAACTCTCGAGCAGAAACAATGACTATAGTGGATTGCATTTTAGGGCTCAAGATAACTCTTGAGCACAAATAATGACTATAAATATAAGTGGGAAGTATGTATTTACATAGGGAGGACTGGGATATTTTTTTATGCCATTGAATTCATATTATGTTCCTTTTTAGGGCCCAAGATAACTCTCTAGCACAAACTACTATAAATATAAGTGGGAAGTATGTGTTTACACAAGGAGGACTGAGATCATTTTTTATGCCATTGAATTCATATTATGTGAATTCTTTTATTTGGGGAATATTATTTTCATGGCTATGTTGTTTGACAAGGACTACACATTTGTTTATGTGGATTTGAGAGAGAGAGAGAGAGCACTCTTGTTTTAACATGAATTTTATATTCCCACTAATCCTAGGATATCTTAAGTGTAGCACAAAACTAAAGACAATTAGGAGCTTGTTACAAAATAGGTCTATTGAGACCCTATCCAATAAGGACAATTTATCACACATTCATTACTAACAAATAGATGGCACAATAAGCTCTTCCATTAATTGTAAGTGGGACTAATTCAAAGGGTTCATCTCCTTAAGTTAAGACTCACATGACAAATCCTAGAATTGTACATTAGATTGTACACCTAGAAACTAGATCTCGCCTATTAGATTGTACAATTATTTATAGAATTATTTATATAAAATATTCATTTTTTAAATACTCCATGTCTTAAAATATTAATTTATCATATTCCAAATACCTCACCCAAGCCATATTAAATTTATTTTCCAACTCTTGACATATATCTTGCATTTTTCCCCTTCTATGAACACCAATGGATTTCCTACAAAAAAATTATGCAATCAATGATTTAAGATCCAATTCAAATCTTTCTGAACTCATCTTAGAACATATCTCTTCCCAACAAATATGTTCCTTGACTATGTGAATCCCTAGGGAGCAATTAATTCTTATTAACAAACAGTGTGGAGCCAAAGCTAATTATGTGATATTCCATTCCAAGGGATAAGTGATTCGAAAGGAGGCCCAATACCCAAAGCTAAATGTCTAATTATTCAATGTAGAAAAAATGAGCAGGATCAAAAAAATTATTATTAAAAATTAAATTAGCAAAATAAAAATATAAATAGATAATCACGATTAATGATAAAACAAAAATTAATACTCTTCAAACAATAATCGTAACTATATATTTATCATTGCAAAATTCACATATTTGTAAGGCTTTGTATTTTAAAACTGCATGCACTATTTTTTGTGACTTAGACTAATATGAATACCTTGGGTATCGTTATTCTTAACATTTATTTCTATGTTTAGCTTCCACACCTTGTCTCTCTTCTTGATGTCTTTTTTCTAATCATGTACTTCTTTTCCTATTTTTAAATTGTATTCTTTGTTTGTCTACTATAAATACGGGGCTTTTTTTTATTGTCCCACTTAGTCTTGGAGTATTTAATATTCTGCAGTTAGTAGAACTGTCAGCTCAACCCCCACATTAGATGAAGTCTTCCCACTTGCACCCAACGTAACCTACAACATTCAATATGGTAGATAAATTTGAATTCAAATTGGAGTGCATGTTTTTGAGTTTGAAATTGTTGTTGCAGCCTACCAGCAATTAATGAAGGTAGGTAGATTTGAATTTTGAATCTAAGCGCTCATTCTCATGAGCTTGCTAATAGAAGACAAAAAGTATGTATTCGTTGGCATTAGAAGAAGTATTGTATTGGAAGGTGACCCTGCAACAGCAGATGAAAAAGGGAATGTTTAGCATAGAACCAGCGATAGCAGCAACACATGGAATGTTTTAGCAGATGCAACGCATTGTCAGCTGCAGCTACAGGATTGTAGTAGTTTATGTATTTGAGGTGTGAGTGTAGCATCTAGTCATTGGATATATGTCCAAATTAGTTTAGCTTTATTTTTGTTTATGTAAATCAGAGCATGTCCTCTGAAATTTTGTATTTTGAAGAAAACAAGGAATATATGCAAAATTATTTTCTATTTGTTTAGTCTTGCTATCACTGTGTGTACTCTGTTCATTTTCTGTGTTTGTTTTTTCTATTGTATCAATCCAGTAACAACAACAAATTTGTGTATCAGCACCCCTGCCTCCCAACACTTAGCTACTTTTATATGTAACCAAACATAAGAAATTTAATATATATAAGCCCCATGTCTAGATATATTCTTGATAGGACTTGCATATTTTATTTTATTGTCTATCTTTAGTGACAATATAATATGCAAAAATGTGTCATTAGTACTGAGATAATCTCTCTTATATAATTTCTAATTAAGAAAGAACAATGAAACACTGAGATTTGCAAGCTTATCCATGACTTTATTTTATTAACCTTACATAATTGATTTCAGGCCAATTAATCCATATTCCATATTTCAATTTTTGTTTGACCATAGCCATATATCTTGTTAGTCCCTTCCATAAGGTAGAGACTAATGTTTTCATCTCCATTTTCCCTACAAACATACAAATATACTGTCTTTCATAGTATCTGGAGAGTTTTAACGTAATTTTTTTTATTTTTGTTCATTTTACTTTTTTCTGATTAACCCCTGATATTTTTTCCAAGGGTTTCAAGATTTTTTTGATTAAAAATAAGGCAAAAAAATATTCCCACCAATCATGAACAAGCAGGGGAGAAATATGTCATTCCCTAAGTTTTGAACAGTTTCGCCTTGTTCCACATTTTGCATACATGCATAACAGGGAGCTCGAGAATCTAGTAGCTCTAAAACCCCAATGTTTTTAAATCTACATTTCATGTATTTTGAATAGAATGAAGTAGTCGATGTGGAGAGATGGTCATGCAAAATCTCCTCATTTTTCTTCATTGGCATTGCTGATTGAATCAGATAATTAGACCTCCACCGCACTGTTATTTTGTAAATGATTACAAATAGATAACTGATAGAAAATTATTTGGCTGGTTCTCTTTACATTCGGGTGAGTGGATGAAATTGTAATGTTTTCCTTAATTTTTCTAGAAAAAAATGAGATGGTCCAAAACCTATGTGCCTACCAAAAAGCTCAGATTATGAACTTCTAGAAGATAAATTTCTCTTTGCTTGGTTTAATCAGCTGTACAAAATGAATCCTACTATATTCATAACCCCCTTGCAAACAACAGTCAGGGACAAGAATCAAAATCAGAACCAAGCTGGAAAAAATAAAAATATTGAAATTGAGATGGAAAAAATGAAAAATACTATCAAAATTATTAGTGAGAAAAACAATCGTATGGCCAAAAAAAATGCCATAATCATCAATTCCATGACCGAGAAACTGGACAAAGCCCAATAGGGGTCTCTGGTTGTTGATCTAGAGGATATCAATGAAAGAAACCAAGAGGAGGACGATGGCATCTCTAAGAGAACTAGGGCCAATCTGAAGAGGAAGGCTCCCCCCACTCCGCAAATGATTCAAATGTTTAAGAAGGGTGTTCATGAAATGCAGAATTTGGAGGCAGAGATAGAGTCTATCCTGAAGACTCTGGGTTAGCCACGGCTGGTTTTTTGTTTGCTTTTCTGCTGACTTTTTTTTTACCTTCCTGGTCTTTTGTGGGTGGCTGCTACTTGTTCTGGTTTTTACCTTTAGTGCAGTTGGTTATTTTTATTGGACTTTTCTTTCATATCTTTTATATTGTAAACTTTGTAGTTTCGGGTCCCTATAAAATCTGTTTTACCCTTTATCAAAAACAATCAGGGACAACAAGATCATTTTAGTCAACTGTTATGTCTGAGAAATGCACTATAATGCCAAGAATTGGTCCTTTGGAAAGTTGGCTAATGCTAGAAAAAAAAAAAATCAGGTAGTTGAAACATACCTCATCCCATGCCTAAAAACAAACTTCAACTCACAACCAATATCCTTGTTTAAAACTTGTAATTTTTTTTCTTGAACTCAAGAATTGAGTAGTTCTGAAACCTCAATATTTTTAGATGCTTAATTGTGTACAAAAATTGATACATGTACTATCCCCTATTTTTTAGGGTTTGAAATCCCACGCCTAACCTAAATCTTGTTATAGTCAATATAGTGAGAGGTCAAAATATTTATTTAGGAAATAATATCTCTGGTTGTTGTCCCACTCAATTTGTCGAATAATGTCAGAGAGGCCATTTTGTTTAGGATCCAATTTTCCCTTGCCCTGCAATGCATAAGTTTGTAAACCGATAATAAAAATAAAGATTTGGTAATTTATAGTATTTTGAAGATTTGTTAATTTTTTATTGTCTTTTGGTCATGTAATATGAATCAACCCATATCTTTGTGCATCAATTGAATTTGTGTTGTAGAAAAACATTTGTTATGATTGTATTTGGCATTGAGGAGGTCTCAATGATATTGTAGTCCATGAGATGCAATCTTCCAAAGCTTCTTAACATGTGATTGCAAATACTAGAGGATTAGCTCAATGTTCACATATCTCATCTTTCTATGAAGTTAGCTTTTGTGTTTCAGTCACTTTGGATGTTCACAACATTTGGTTATGTTGGTTTATCCTTATTGAAATTTCAAAGCTATCTCTAGCTATTTTGTTGATGTTTAACAAAAACTTCTATACTACATAAGAAGGATATCAGAAATTTTTATACTACATTATAAGGACTCACAACAAATATAAGTATCTAATTTGATGGAAAAGTATAGTCAACATTAGAGCTAGTATAGTCAACATTAGAGCTAGAGTAGAGATGGAACATATGAATACAATAATGTCTATAGATTATTCAACCTTGAGATTTTACAATAAATATATGTAAACTAACACACCTGCCCCAACCATGCAAGTAGAAAATTTCAAACCCCTCATTAAATTCAAGTCATATAAGACAATAACTAAATTCTAACATTTCAACATTATGTAAATTAGGTGGTGTTTTTGTAGTGTATCAAATTATGTAATTATGAGTTGGCATTTTTGTGTAGTTTCAAATCTATCTTCATTGAATCATATTATGTATGTTCAAATCTAGATCATCTATGCTCGAGTAGATAATAAAAACTAACTTTAGAGCTAAGTCTAGATTCAAAGCATATGTAGATATAGTCATTGCACTAATGTAGCAATGTTGCTATAAGTACAACAACATTTGATTCTTAATTTCTTAGGCCTAAGCTTGTAGAATTTACGAAATAAGAAATTTTACTACTCTACTTGATTAGAAATTAATTAATAGTCAAGAGAGGAAGAGAGAACAATTGAGAAAACTATATTTATCCTACAAAACCTCCAAAGAGAAAAAAATAGCATGTGGTAGTAGCAATTGCCTACTACCTATATTTTGTAGTGAATTGTCATATTCAATGAGTGTACAAATGATAAGATAAAATCTACCCCTTATCCCATTCTGAAAGGAAAGCAGAGGTGTGGAAACACTTTCCTAATGCCAATTCTAAGAAGAGAATGCAGACTTAAGGTTCAAATTTCAAATTACAATTCATTAAAGATGCACATTACTAGGAAACATATAAGAAAAAATTTCACACAACACAGAATAGACACCAGATTTAATGTGGGAAAACCCTTGTGGGAGGAAAACCCGCCACACCAGACAACATTACTAACTCGATCTATCTTGTTCTCTATCTCAAAATCACAACACAACTCTCTCAACCACTATTACAATTGTATTTCACATTACATTTTTGTTTCCCTTATGAGAGAATTCCTCAAATTATTTGCATCACTAGACCCATGTAGGAAACATACCAATTCGGTTCCCATTCGTTATAGAAGAAAAAAATGTCAATCAATAGTTGCCATAGCGAGCCATCGGTGGGACAACATCAAACCTCTTGCCAATCTATTCATATCACCCTGACAAGTGTAATACCCACCAAGCCAAACGGTCATTGGAGTATCAGTGAGAGAAGAGACCATGTCTCATCAATCACTCATTGTCACACTGAAATAGGCTCCTCAGAGTATACCATCGACCAAGCCCATCACCACATCAGGAAGAGTTCATATCATTTCCCACCAATGTAAGCAATTCTCATTGATGTATACTTTACAGCTTCATGTCTATTGGCTCATTGATGAGACAGGGTTGAGGGTCCCGCTAAAGTAGCTATGTCCCACCGATGAAGTCGAACTATCAGAGATTTAATGAACTTCACAACCCGTGACTTGAAGTTTTGAAGTTTCAATTCTCTTCGACATTGCAATCGATATGTTGTTGGGACTATCATTAGTGTCCCATCGATAGAGCCAAGTCATGCTGATAGAACAAGCCACCAACACCACAAACTATCAGACCATTGCGGGGAAAACCTTTGGGGTCTCGCCAACCAAGCAATGTCTCAGAAATGAAGAACTCAATTAATACATGAAGACTCATTGGACCATCATTAGGATAGAGAGGAAGGTCCCACTGATAGAGTAGAATCCTATCGATCAAAGGGAGAAAAGTACACAATGCTACTAGTAACCAACCAATAAGGTGAGACACATTTCCAACATGCTCCCACTTGACGAAGACTTATTGGCTTCTTCAAACTCGATATTACTAAATTTGATAGGCCTCAAGGCCCATCGAACTGGCACACCACCTAAACTTGTTGTTCCAATTGGTTTTATTAACACATATGCAACATTTTCTAGAGTATCCACTTTTTCAAGATTGACCTTTCTATCCTCCACCATATCCCACACAAAATGATATTGCACATCAATATGTTTTGTCCTAGCATGGAAATTTGGATTTTTTACCAAACAAATGGTACTCTGACTATCACAACAAATGGTAAATTTCCCTGCATTGCACTGAATATCAAAGCAAAAATGTCTAAGCCCAATAGCTTCTTTACAGGTGTGTGTTTCTACCATATATTTTGCTTCTATAGTAGATAAAGCGACTACATCTTGTCTCTTGCTCATCCAACTAACTGCACCAGCATTCAATGTGAAGATGTATCCATTGGTGGATCTTCTGCTGTCAATGTCTCCTACCCACTCAGAATCCACATAACCTCGAATTCTGATGGATCTTTGTGACCCAACCGAGTTACCATGATAGTACAAAGCATACTGAGAGGTAACTTTCAGATATCTAAAGAATCCTTTCACAACATTTCAATGTGGTATTCCTATATTTTCCATAAATCGGCTAAGTACTCCCATTGCTTAGGAAATGTATGGCCTTTTATATACCATTGCATACATTAGGTTTCCAACTGCACTTGCATAAGGCACTCTGGTCATGTCCTCCATCTTATTGGGAGATTTTGGACAATCTTCAACAAATAGCTCTATTCCCTACAACACCGGAACAACTAGCTGCTTGCAATTAGTCATACAAAATCTCTCTAGGACAATATTAATATACTTACTCTGGCTGAGCTAAAGCTTTCTACTAGCTCTATCCCATTTTATTTCCATCCCTAGAATATACCTTGCTGTACCAAGATCTTTCATTTCAAACTTTGTAAACAGCTAAGATTTTAGATTAGAAATAATAGTCTTACTATTTCCTATGAACATGTCATCAACATATAGGGCAATAATAAGCACTCGATCATTTCCAATTTTGAAGTACACATAATGATCAGATTTTTATCTTACAAATCCCAATGACAAAAAAAAGTGTCAAACATCTGGTACCACATTCTAGAAAAAAATTTTAAACTATACAGAGATTTCTTTAAAGTTTCCAAACTAGATTTTCTTTACCTTTTTCCACAAAGTGCTTAGGCTGGGACATATAAATTTCTTCTTCAAGATCTCCATGAAGAAATTTTGTCTTTACATCCATCTGTTCAATCTAAGTCATATGTTGCTGCAAGTGACAAAATAAATTTGATAGATGTCAGCTTAGCCATAGGAGAAAACATTTCACCATAATCAATTCCCTCTACCTAGGAATAACCTTTCGTAACCAACCTAGCTTTATACTTTTCAACACTACCATCCAGACTGGTTTTCTTTTTAAACACTCATTTACAGTCAATAGGCTTTCCACCTTCAAGCAAGGGCACCAAATCTAAGGTTACATTATTATTAAAAATTAAATTAATAAAATAATAATATAAATAGATAATCATGATTAATGATAAAACAAAAATTAATATTCTTCAAACAATAATATTAACTATATCTTTATCATCTTGGCCAAAGTGTAATTTCTTTTTGTGGTTGGTTGTTCAAAATAGATGTCTTACTTGGGAAAATCTACGGAAAAGGGGCTTTCAGGGCCCATCCATCTGTGTTTTGTGCAATAATAATGAGGAGTGCACTTCACATATTTTCTTTCAGTGTCCTTATGCTAGGTATAGTTGTCATTCTTGGTGGGGAGTTTGGGAACAACCTTGTGTTCATGCCTCCTCTTTGATTGAGTTCTAGGAAAGCTTGGGAAGACCCCCTACTAAGATGAATTTTCTTCAGATTGCTTGGATTATTGGCCCTACCTTTATTTTTTGGCACCTTTGTCTTGAGAGAAATAGGACGATTTTTCAAGATGTGAAGCAGGTAGGGGATCTTTTATGGAGGAATATTTTTAGCAAGATCTAGGAGACTATTGTGGTGAAGTGTGATATGTTAGTTACTGTGGATCCAAGTGATCAGTTCTATGTGAGGAAGCTTCAGTTTGAGGGCAATGGGTCTAGTTTCTCTACTAGTAATGACCCTCGGCAAGTGAAGAAGAAGGTGCATCAGGATGGTAGATGAAGACCACCCCCTCAAGGAGTTCTGAAGGTAAACACTGATGGATCTTCTAGGGGGATCTTGGGCATGCTGGGATCAGTGGTATTGGAACAGATAGTAATGGAGGTGAGTTTTTTTTCTTCTCTATTTATAAGGGCGACCATTCTAATAATGCATGGAGGCTCTAGCTATTTTTCATGCTATTGAAAGAGGTTGTTGTCTAGGTTGGAAAAGGATTATTTGTGAATCTGATTCAGAGATTGTAGTTGATATCCTAAATGAGTAGAGATTTGATGGTGTTAACTGGAAACTGGCTATCGTGATCAAACAAATTATGAATTTGTGACACTCTTTAGAATTTGTCTCCTTCTGTCATATTCCTAGGGAATGGAATAGAGTGGCTGATCTTCTGGTGAAGTGGGCTTCTAAGCACGTGGAGAGGTGGAATATTGATGAATGGGTACTTTTATCCTCAGAATTTTTTGTGTCGCTCAAAAATATGATCATGGAAGACCTTCACATGTAAATGGTTGCTTGGTTGGGTTCCTTTGGGGACTTTGTTTGAGGCTTGTTGGTGGCTTTTTTTGAGCTTTTTCTTGTTGCTTTGTAATTCTTCTTTTATTCAATAAATTTTTACCCCCTTCTTTTTTTAAAAACACTATATCTTTATCATTTCAAAATTCACATATTTGTAAGGCTTTGTATTTTAAAACTACATGCACTATTTTGCAACTTAGACTAGTATGAATACCTTGGGTATCATTATTCTTAACATTTATTTCTATGTTTAGATTCCAGACCTTGTCTCTCTTCATGATGTCTTTGTTCTAATCATGTACTTATTTTCATGCTTTTAAATCGTATTCTTTTTCTATCTACTATAAATACAGTTATGGATTTTTTTATAGTCCCACTTAGCTACTTTTATATATAACCAAACATAAGAAATTTAATATATATAAGCCCCAATGTCTAGATATATGATTTATAGGACTTTCATACTTTATTTTTTTGTCTATATTTAGTGACGATATAATATGCAAACCGTCTCATTAGTACTGAGATAATCTCTCTTATATAATTTCTAATGAAAAAGGAACTGTAGTACCCCTATGTTTATGCTTATGCTTTCTGCTATTACGTTTTCACACTGTTAGTCTATGATACCTTGTTTGGATATTTTGATCGCTGGTTTTGAGTGATAGTGGATTATTCTGTGACATGATGATACATTATAATTGCGATGTTTGATTTCTGATATGCTTTGAGAAAATGTAGATGTTTAATTTCAGTTGATTATTGTTATGTACATGTTTATGATGGACTAACTGTTAATTTAATTCGTCAGTTTGTTGTGACATGTATTGGTGTGGAGAATGGAATCGCATCACTTGCTTGCGAGTGCCCTGTGATATTTGTGATTTTCTCCGCACGGTGTGTCTGTTAATGCTTTAAATATATATATATATATATATATATATATATATATATATATATATATATATATATATATATATATATATATATATATATATATATATATATATATATATATATATATATATATTTGTATGCATGTTATTGCTTGGTTGCAGGAATTGCAGGTACATGACACCGACTCCACCTAGGTACTCAGGTCTGAGCGTGTCAAGACTCAACGGATACATTGATCGGGAGATAGTAGTTTGGTTCACCCTAGTCTAGCCTTTAACCCTAGGCTTAGTACTTTGTCTGTTTTAGTTCAGAGTCATAGGTTGTATTGTCTGTTAAATTTGGTTAATTTTTAATGATAGTTATTGTGTTTTAAATTATTGGTATTTAAATTAATGTTTAAATGTAGAAGAAATTACTTGCTTGATTATTTAATTA
The DNA here is from genome assembly GCA_007258455.2 of Sequoia sempervirens. Lineage (NCBI taxonomy): Eukaryota > Viridiplantae > Streptophyta > Pinopsida > Cupressales > Cupressaceae > Sequoia > Sequoia sempervirens. The sequence continues at coordinate 13,224 of VDFB02014581.1, read as the reverse complement.
ATTAATTAGCTTATTTGGTTAAATGGTTTGATTTTAAAAGATCAAACTTATTTAATTAAATAAATAAATTAATTAAATTAAAATATTAAGTGAGTAAATAGTTATATTTGAAAATTAAATAAATTGTGGAAAATGAATTAAAAAAAATGCATGTAAATTGAAATAATGGTTGTAAAATTTAAATTAAATAAATAATTGCATGCAAATATTGAAGGGAAAAAATTGCCAAGAAGTTGTCAAAAGATATTTGCAACTTCTCGACAAGTGTGCAAGTTTCATTTATTGGGTTTGTTGGGAAAATTTGTTACAGAGGATATTTTTGGATCTCGGGAAAAACAGAGAGGTTGTTCAATTTTCTCACGGGGAAATTATCAAAGCTTTGCAAAAAAATTCTTGCTATGTAAAAATTTATTTTCTAAGAGGATTTGTTATTTCCTCTGGGGTTGTATATTTGTGGAAGATTTCTTGCCTGGTAGATTTGTGTGATTGGATATAGCTTTTGAGGAAGATTTAGAGGATTGTAATTTACAGACAGAAGATTCTCTCCAACAACTAGATCTTCACAAACATAGGAAAGAGGTATTTATCTTGTATATGATTTTGTTTCTTTTTATAAAAAAACTTGTCTGAGCAAATGATTGTATAGTGAAATTTTGTATTTCTTCTCGGAGACTCCTCCTTTTGTAAAATAAATCTGTAGGAAATCAAATTTTCTTTCTGTGAAAATTGCTTTAAAATAGTATCATCTTGGAAGGATTTCTGTTTGAATTCTTTGTTAAATCTGGTTAAAATATAGGGGTTACGTTATTTATTTAAAAATTACCCTGTAGATGAACTATTATTTAAGAATGGATTATACAAAATAAAATCTTTTCTTCTATTCCCTGTAGAAGGTTACAGAAAATAATTCGTTTGTGTATGTTAAATCTCTTTGTTATATATATGTATATATGAAATTTAATTTTTGGAATTATTATTTCAAAATCGTCGAACTGGCGAATCACTTCATAAATAATATATTTCTTAAATTTTAATATACTAAATTCGCCGAAAGGCATATTGAAGAATTCGGATTTGTTTTAAAAAAAAATGGAATTGAAATTTCGTTGGAAATAAACATTAAAACATATAAAATTTTGTTTGTATTTATATTATACAATAAAATTGTATGGAAGTCGCAGTGGGGGTGCTACCCCCACGGCCGACCCCTAAGGGAGCCGGCTGTGAGGGCGGCGCTTGACACTACCTTCGCAGGCAGTGCCGACATGGCCTGCACAGCCAAGCCCCAAAGGGAGTTTGACAATGGCGGCCGACGGCCCTGCAAACATAGGGTTTCGTCCCTTTATTTAAATCACAATTTTGAAATGTTTATTATTTCGTATTTAAACTTGTATGAATTTTAATTTAGAGTTTTATAATACTTATAATATATATATATATTATTTATATAGTATATTTATAATATGCTATATATAATATATATATATTATTATAATGTATTATATTTATATGAATATTTAAGTGATTAAATTATTATTTTAAATTTGTTAAGAGTTTAAAATAGAATTTGATTTATTAAGTGATATTTTCATAATTAACTCAATATGTCGAAATATTTATTTTTTTAAAAATTGTTCAGATAGTTTTGAGATTTATTTTAAAAGTACTCGTTTAATGAGTGGATTTGTTATAAAGTAAAGTATAGATTTATTTTTTGTTTTAAATGTAATTAAAATTAATTCTAGGTGATTCATTTGGTTATCCTATTATGTTTGGTTGGATTTAGTATATCCGAACTATAAACAATATTTTCATGATTTGTTTTTAAATGTGTATTCTTTTAAGACAAAATGGGAAAGTTATAGCCATATAAGTCTTCCAGAAAGAATTGTGTAGAAAGGGTGTATTATTGTTTCAATATATTTCTTTTCGTTGACTTGGGTTGTGCAAGAGTTAAACATGGCGTTTGATACCATTATGAGTTATTTGTTATCATGAGTTTTATTCTATGTACCTGATGAACCCTAGTCATGAAAACTTAGAAACCCTTGTTATGTTTAGGGAAGTGGCTATTTGTAAGGGCCGACACACAAAGTGGTGTTAGGGTAACTTACAAATAGTTAGTAAGTCAGTGAAAACTAAAGAACACAGTAGATAGATTAAAACACTTAACAAGAAGTACATGCCTCGCTTATGACTCTTGAGCTACTACAGTCATGAGTATAAGATGAGAGGGCCTGGAATGGCAAATCGATGTCTTGTTTCTTCAAAAGACACTTGATTCCACAATGGTATGCAATAGGGGCTGGGTTTCATAAGAGGTTACCAGGGTAACCCAAGGATTGGGGGCCAGAACCTAGGAAGAAACACCAGGGTAACCTTTGCAACATTGTGATGACACTCCACCTAAAGTAACAGTTAACCTTGTGTTTGTATTACATTCAATTTTCCAAAATCTTGGAGCAATTTAACCATTAGATTGTTATGTACTAGTGTCTAGGGTTAGTAGATTAGGTCTAGGTAACCTTATTACTATCTCCTAGCATGGGGGGTGGACCTACGGGTACCACATGGTTGGGTGGAATGTGCACCTTACTCCATTGGTTCCCCAATTGATCTTGGCATCGAGAGCTTCATGGATGGAGAGCTTGCACTTGGAAACTTATGAATACTTCTTCATTGTAATTTTGTAATTATGTATTTGAAAAACATCCCTCAAATGTTGTGAGGTGAGCAATGTAAATGTAATTGTAATCTTTATTGAACTACCTCATCAGATGGATGAGTATTGTATATTCTATCAAATGCAATGTATGAAACAAATTTGTATCTTATACTATCTTGAATGTTATCCAATGTAATGCAATGTTTATCTTTGATGTTTATGTTAATGTTGATTAATATGTGCAATGCGAAATACTTAAGTCACTTAAGGAAAACACAAAGTAGTGTAACGTCGCTTAGCCTAATGAATGTATGCAACTAATTAACTTAGTTTTAATACTTTAAAAAAAAAATTATTACACCTTTATACATTATTGCAACATTCTTAGGTTATTAAGGCGGGGCATTACAGATTGGTATCAGAGCCAAGGTTACAAACACTGGACGCTCTAGGTAATCATGAGCCCATTAGGTTGACCTAGTACGTAGTGTCACAACTGTTAGCCTTGGTTGAATAGTATCTAAGACTCGTTATTGTTATGTGTAGGAACATGCCTAGGCAAGGAGGAAGAGGTCGTGGTAGAGGTCGAGGTAGAGGCTGAGGGCCGATCCCTCAGGTTACTCCCCCTCCTAGCCCTCATCACAATGATCAGGCAAAATAGATGGGTCAGAGAAATGAGGGACAGAATCCTGAACAGTCAGCTATAGAGGGTTCTCAGATACATCCACTATTAGAGGAGGTGCTAGCTCGTCTTGGACCTAGACAGGTAGATGAGCAGGAGGTTGTCAGAGAGAGAGATAGATCTCCTAGGAGAGTAGAGGACATAGTACATCAGGATGTGATTATTGCAAGCCATATGAGGGATTTACTGAGGGCATGCCCTCCTACCTTTGATGGTTCAGGAGGTGGCTTAGAGGCAGAGACCTAGCTCCTAGATTTGGGTAGATGCTTCGCCATGCACCCATACGGTAGCAATACCCATGCCAGATGCGCTATTATGCACTTGAGAGGATTCGCCTCTACTTGGTGGCACCTAGAGGAGCAGAAGCTCCATTTGGATATTGGTTCTGTGTCTTGGGAGATGTTTCTCAAGAGGTTTAGAGCATGGTTCCTGTCGAAACACTGGAGGCAGTGTAGGGCTGACGGGTTCCATGATCTACATCAGTTGGCTCTTTCTATAGAGCAATATGAATGTAGGTTTTATGAACTTAAGCAGTATGTTGGTATTGGCGATGATGAGCCTATGCTAGTAAAGCACTTCATCAGGGGTTTAAACACCCGCATCAGTGGTGGTGTCTGAGTCTTTGAGCCAAAGACTATGGAAGTCGCGGTGGAGAAGGCTTGCATTGTAGAGGAGAACCTTGTTATGGCTTTAGGTGGGCACACAAGAGTGCAGATTGGCAGTGCTCCTGCAGTAGGTTTTAGTCCATGAGGTGGACAGGAATAGACAGGTGGTTCTTCCAAGAACCAATAGACACCCACAAAGGGTGGGCAGCAACAACAACAATGAACTCATCAAAAGAACAATAACCCTCAACCACAACAAAAAAATAGTCCTCAAATAGGAAAGGGTCATAACTGGTGGTGCAATAAGCGCAATAGGCAGGATCAGCCTGCACAGAGTGCTCAGTCTACCGTCAGTAGGGGTAGTTTTCAGCAATCCAATGCACCTTCGGGTGGTAGAGGATTCGGTAGAGGTACAAGTTGTTATTCATGTGGGCAGCAGGGACACATAGCTAGGCAGTGTCCGATGAGAGGTTCTACTGGTTATGGGCCTCGACCTATAGTTTCAGAGCCTACGGTGGGAAATGCAGGACGAGCACATACAGTATATGCTGTGGTTAATGACTACCAAGCCGATCACTAGAACACGGTGGTCGAAACTTCAGGTAAGTTACATGGTGTTAGTGTTTCTATACTTTTTGATTCTGGAGCCACTAACTCCTTTATTTCACTGACCATTGTAGGCCGTTGTGGTCTTGTGGTGGTAAAGCAAGGTGGTAAGTGGCAAGTTGAATTCACCTCAGGGGTGAAAGTAGCGGTAGAAAACTTAGTACATAATTGTGAACTTAAAATTGGTACGTTGACTATTTTAGTATATTTATATGTTACACCCTTAGGATCATATGACATAGTTTTAGGTATGGATTGGTCAGCATCTTATCATGCTGCGATTGACTATTGACTTAAGATAGTTAGTTGCATTAATGATTTAGGTGCAAAAGTGGAAATCGTAGGTATTCAAAGACCTATCTCTTTGCAGATGATATCGGCTATGCAACTAAAGAGATGTCTTCGTCAGGGATGTCAACTGTTTGCAACAACAGTTATTGATTTAGAAGAGGGTGAGAGTCGAGAGGTATCTCTTGATGATCATCCTATTCTTAGGGAATTCACAGATGTGTTTCTCGATGACATTCCTAGAATGCCACTGAAGAGGGATATAGACTTTAGAGTTGACCTAGTTCCTAGAGCTGAACCTATATCTAGAGCTCCTTATAGAATGATGACTCAGGAGTTAGAGGAACTTCGTATTCAGTTAGAGGAACTGTTAGAAAAGGGTTTCATTCATCCAAGTGTTTCCCCTTGGGGAGCACCTGTCATCTTCGTAAAGAAGAAACACGGATCTCTTAGGTTGTGTATTGACTATCGTCAATTGAACAAGGTTACGATTAAGAATCGTTATCCTTTGCCTAGAATCGATGATATTTTTTATCAAATTAAGGGAGCTAATGTGTTCTCTAAAATCGATTTGAAATCTGGTTATCATCAATTGCGTATAGCTGAAGCAGACATTCATAAAACTGCTTTTCGAACTCGTTATGGGCACTGCGAATTCACAGTAGTACCATTTGGGTTAACGAATGCACCATCTGTATTCATGAGTTTAATGAATGGTGTATTTCGTACATACCTCAATCACTTTGTCCTGGTATTTCTCAATGATATTTTAGTTTATTCAAGAAACATGAAGGAACATGAAGAACACTTGAGACAGGTATTGCAATGTTTAAGGGAAAATCAATTGCATGCGAACCTGAAGAAGTGTGACTTCTTTCAACCTGAAATAAAATACCTTGGACACGTGATATCTAGAAAAGGTATCGCTGTGGATCCTTCAAAGATCCAAGCTATTGTGGATTGGCCCGCGCCTACTAATGTAGGTGAAGTTCATAGTTTTATGGGTCTAGCTGGCTATTATAGGTGTTTTGTAGAGGGGTTTTCTAGAATAGGTCATCCTATTACTTCTCTTCAAAGGAAAGGGAAGAAGTTTGTTTGGACAAAACAGTGTCAGTTAGCTTTTCAGACTCTTAAAGAAAAGTTAACTAATGCACCTATACTGATTGTTCCTGATCCTACTAAGGATTTCATAGTGTGTACGGATGCATCCTTAGAAGGTTTGGGGGCAGTCTTGATGCAAGATGGGTGTGTGATTGCTTATGAGTCTCACAAACTCAAAAATAACGAATTAAACTATCCCACTCATGACCTAGAACTAGTTGCAGTAGTGCATGCATTAGTTCGATGGAGGCATTTCTTATTAGGTCATCATTTTGAACTTCATACTGATCACCGTAGTTTGCAATATATCTTTACACAACCTAACTTGAATGTTAGGCAAAGACGGTGGATGGAGTTCTTGTGTGAGTATGATTTTGAAGTAAAATATGTTCAAGGCAAAGAGAACATAGTGGCTGACGCTCTTAGCCGATGTCGTCATGAGATCTCTGCTACTACTCTTGAAGTAGATTTGAGAGGTCAAATAGTAGCTGCACTTCCTACTGATAGATTATATCAAGAAGTGAAGTCAGAAATTGAATCGGGTAGACCTTTAGATGGTCGATTTGCAGGGTATGTCCTAGAATCAGATGGTATATTACGGCATTTAGGTTGTATTTATGTACCACATGTTGAGAGTCTTCGTACATTAATTATGATTGAAGCTCATCGAGCTTCGTATTCAGCTCATCCAGGAGTTAAGAAAATGCATGCTAATATTCAGCAACTGTATTTCTGGCCTGGTATGAAATGAGATATTGTTGATTATGTATCGAGATGTCTTGAATGTTAGCGAGTCAAAGCTGAACATCAACATCCCACTGGATTATTGCAGCCACATCTCATTCCTGAATGGAAATGGGATATTATATCCGTTGATTTTATTGTAGGGTTACCTACGTCATCACATCGACATGATGCCATTATGGTAACTGTTGACCGATTGACTAAAGTAGCTCACTTTTCACCTGTACATTCATCATATAATACTTCATCCGTAGCTAGGATATTCTTGGAGGACATCATTAGATTACATGGGATTCCTCGTAGGATTATATCGGATAGAGATCCTATTTTTACTTCAGCTCTATGGACTTCATTACAACATGCCCTTGGTACACAGTTGAACTTTAGTTCAGCGTACCATCCTCAAACCGATGGACAAACTGAAAGAGTTAACCAAATATTAGAGGATATGCTTAGAATGTACGTAATGGACCAACAGTCTCGTTGGGAGGATTACTTGTATTTGGTAGAATTCGCTTACAACAACAGATATCACAGTTCTATAGGTATGCCACCATTTCAGGCATTATACGGCCGTCCTTGTCGAACTCCACTAAGTTGGGATTGACTTGAGGATAGAGTGCTACTAGGACCTAAGATGCTTCATGATATGGAGCAACAGGTTGACCGTATTAGAGAGCATTTGATAGCAGCATAGGATAGGAAAAAGAAATATGCCGATGCGCATAGGATAGATCGACAGTTTGCTGTTGGTGATAGAGTGTTTATTCGAGTGCGACCGCGAAAGAGTCCAATCCGTTATGGAAAAGGCTCTAAGCTTGCGCCTCGTTTCGTTGGACCATTTGAGATCTTAGAGAGAATTGGTCCCGTGGCGTATCGACTTGCCTTACCACCCAGTTTGTCTCGTATTCATGATGTTTTTCATGTATTAGTTCTTAGACCATATCATCCTAACATATCTCATGTACTTGATTGGAATGTGTTACAGGTAGAGGACGCACAACTGGCTTTGGAGCCTGTGGCCATTCTACAACACCGGATGCTCGGTCTCAGGGGTCGAGACATTGATCAGGTGAGGGTCCAATGGGATCCTAGCTATGAGGCTTCTGCTACCTGGGAGGATGCGACACGCATGAGGGAACTTTATCCCTATCTGTTCGCAGGCTTTCAGGAGCGAGCCTAATCCTAGGGGGGAGGATGTAGTACCCCTCCGTTTATGCTTATGCTTTTTGCTGTTACATTTTCACACTATTAGTCTATGATACCTTGTTTGGATATTTTGATCACTGGTTTTGAGCGATAGTGGATTATTCTATGACATGATGATACATTATAATTGTGATGTTTGATTTCTGATATGCTTTGAGAAAATGTAGATGTTTAATTTCAGTTGATTATTGCTATGTACATGTTTATGATGGACTAACTATTAATTTAATTCGTCAGTTTGTTGTGACGTGTATTGGTGTGGAGAATAGAATCACATCACTCGCTTGCGAGTGCCCTGTGATATCTGTGATTTTCTCTGCATAGTGTGTCTATTAATGCTTTATATATATATATATATATTTGTATGCATGTTATTACTTGGTTGCAGGAATTGCAGGTACATGACACTGACTCCACCTGGGTACTCAGGTCTGAGCGTGTCAAGACTCAACGGATACATTGATCAGGAGATAGTAGTTTGGTTCACCCTAGTCTTAGTACTTTGTCTGTTTTAGTTCAGAGTCATAGGTTGTATTGTCTGTTAAATTTGGTTAATTTTTAATGATAGTTATTGTGTTTTAAATTATTGGTACATTTAAATTAATGTTTAAATGTAGAAGAAATTACTTGCTTGATTATTTAATTAATTAATTAGCTTATTTGGTTAAATGGTTTGATTTTAAAAGATCAAACTTATTTAATTAAATTAATTAATTAATTAAATTAAAATATTAAGTGAGTAAATAGTTATATTTGAAAATTAAATAAATTGTGGAAAATGAATTAAAAAAAAATGCATGTAAATTGAAATAATAGTTGTAAAATTTAAATTAAATAAATAATTGCATGCAAATATTGAAGGGAAAAAATTGTCGAGAAGTTGTTAAAAGATATTTGCAACTTCTCGACAAGTGTGCAAGTTTCATTTATTGGGTTGGGAAAATTTGTTACGGAGGATATTTTGGATCTCGGGAAAAACAGAGAGGTTGTTCAATTTCCTCACGGGGAAATTATCAAAGCTTTGCAAAAAAATTCTTGCTGTGTAAAAATTTATTTTCTAAGAGGATTTGTTATTTCCTCTGGGGTTGTATATTTGTGGAAGATTTCTTGCCTGGTAGATTTGTGTGATTGGATATAACTTTTGAGGAAGATTTGGAGGATTGCAATTTACAGACAGAAGATTCTCTCCAACAACTAGATCTTCACAAACACAGGAAAGAGGTATTTATCTTGTATATGATTTTGTTTCTTTTTATAAAAAAAATTGTCTGAGCAAATGATTGTATAGTGAAATTTTGTATTTCTTCTCGGAGACTCCTCCTTTTGTAAAATAAATCTGTAGGAAATCAAATTTTCTTTCTGTGAAAATTGCTTTAAAATAGTATCATCTTGGAAGGATTTCTGTTTTTATTCTTTGTTAAATCTGGTTAAAATATAGGGGTTATGTTATTTATTTAAAAATTACCCTGTAGATGAACTATTATTTAAGAATGGATTGTAGAAAATAAAATTTTTTCTTCTATTCCCTGTAGAAGGTTACAAAAAATAATTCATTTGTGTATGTTAAATCTCTTTGTTATATATATGTATATATGAAATTTAATTTTTGGAATTATTATTTCAAAATCGTCGAACTGGCGAATCACTTCATAAATAATATATTTCTTAAATTTTAATATACTAAATTCGCCGAAAGGCATATTGAAGAATTCGGATTTGTTTTAAAAAAAAATGGAATTGAAATTTCGTTGGAAATAAACATTAAAACATATAAAATTTTGTTTGTATTTATATTATACAATAAAATTGTATGGAAGTCGCAGTGGGGGTGCTACCCCCACGGCCGACCCCTAAGGGAGCCGGCTGTGAGGGCGGCGCTTGACACTACCTTCGCAGGCAGTGCCGACATGGCCTGCACAGCCAAGCCCCAAAGGGAGTTTGACAATGGCGGCCGACGGCCCTGCAAACATAGGGTTTCGTCCCTTTATTTAAATCACAATTTTGAAATGTTTATTATTTCGTATTTAAACTTGTATGAATTTTAATTTAGAGTTTTATAATACTTATAATATATATATATATATATTATTTATATAGTATATTTATAATATGCTATATATAATATATATATATTATTATAATGTATTATATTTATATGAATATTTAAGTGATTAAATTATTATTTTAAATTTGTTAAGAGTTTAAAATAGAATTTGATTTATTAAGTGATATTTTCATAATTAACTCAATATGTCGAAATATTTATTTTTTTAAAAATTGTTCAGATAGTTTTGAGATTTATTTTAAAAGTACTCGTTTAATGAGTGGATTTGTTATAAAGTAAAGTATAGATTTATTTTTTGTTTTAAATGTAATTAAAATTAATTCTAGGTGATTCATTTGGTTATCCTATTATGTTTGGTTGGATTTAGTATATCCGAACTATAAACAATATTTTCATGATTTGTTTTTAAATGTGTATTCTTTTAAGACAAAATGGGAAAGTTATAGCCATATAAGTCTTCCAGAAAGAATTGTGTAGAAAGGGTGTATTATTGTTTCAATATATTTCTTTTAGTTGACTTGGGTTGTGTAAGAGTTAAACATGGCGTTTGATACCGTTATGAGTTATTTGTTATCGTGAGTTGTATTATGTGTACCTGATGAACCCTAATCATGAAAACTTAGAAACCCTTGTTATGTTTAGGGGAGTGGCTATTTGTAAGGGCTGACACACAAAGTGGTGTCAGGGTAACTTATAAATAGTTAGTAAGTCAGTGAAAACTAAAGAACACAGTAGCTAGATTAAAACACTTAACAAGAAGTACATGCCTCGCTTATGACTCTTGAGCTACTACAGTCATGAGTATAAGATGAGAGGGCCTGGAATGGAAAATCGATGTCTTGTTTCTTCAAAAGACATTCGATTCCACAATGGTATGCAATAGGGGCCGTGTTTCGTAAGAGGTTACCAGGGTAACCCAAGGATTGGGGGCTGAAACCTAGGAAGAAACACTAGGGTAACCTTTGCAATGTTGTGATGACACTCCACCTAAAGTAATAGTTAACCTTGTGTTTGTATTACATTCAATTGTCCAAAATATGGAAGCAATGTAACTATTAGATTGTTATGTACTAGTGTCTAGGGTTAGTAGATTAGGTCTAGGTAACCTTATTACTATCTCCTAGCATGGGGGGTGGACCTACGGGTACCACATGGTTGGGTGGAACGTGCACCTTACTCTGTTGGGTCCCCAGTTGATCTTGGCATCGAGAGCTTCATGGATGGAGAGCTCGCACTTGGAAACTTATGAATACTTCTTCATTGTAATTTTGTAATTATGTATTTGAAAACATCCCTCAAATGTTGTGAGGTGAAAAATGTAAATGTAATTGTAATCTTTATTGAACTACCTCATCAGATGGATGAGTATTGTATATTCTATCAAATGAAATGTATGAAACAAATTTGTATCTTATACTATATTGAATGGAATCCAATGTAATGCAATGTTTATCTTTGATGTTTATGTTAATGTTGATTAATATGTGCAATGCAAAATATGTAAGTCACTTAAGGAAAACTCAAAGTAGTGTAATGTCACTTAGCCTAATGAATGTATGCAACTAATTAACTTAGTTTTAATACTTTAAAAAAAATAAATTATTACACCTTTATACATTATTGCAACATTCTTAGGTTATTAAGATGGGGCATTACAGGAACAATGAAACACCAAGATTTGCGAGCTTATCCATGGCTTTATTTTATTAACCTTAGAGAATTGATTTCAAACCAATTAATCTATATCTCATATTTCAATTTATGTTTATCCATAACTGTATATCTTGTTTATTAGATGTTTCATTAGTTGAGAAAGCTTAAAAAATTATCATAGGCTTTTGATTTATGTGTTGATTTTTATTCTAAATTGTATTGTTGTTTGAATATTGAGACATAAAATTAGAATCAATTTTGTTTAATGTTATTTTTACTATTTTATTTTTTATGAAGTTTTTGTATTTTGAATTAGTGTATAGTTTAGATTAGTAAAAACAAGATTTTTATTCAATTTTTAAATTCATTTAGTCATTTTTGAAATGCATTTCAATTAAATTTTATTTGTTTATATTTAAAATGTGCAACAATTTCCACATTTAGATCTTCAATTTCTTTTTTGAAGGAAAGACTTGTAGGTAAAGCATATATTGCATCTCACAAATAACACTCACCTATTCAAAACATTAAAGGATAATAATCACATCCATAGAAAGAAAATCTAAGTAAGGTTGTACTTCCTTGGAGGTGTTGTACAAATCCCCAATGATAGATAAAACTAGCATTTGTTTGTGAAATCGAATGCACCTTTGAGCCATAGGTCTAATTAGCTATCTTGTTGCATTTGAAGTTGCACAATTATCAAGTTTTATTTGATCAACTGAAAACTCATGAAGGTATGAAGTGTTATTTGACTAACCCATTTCAATGCACAACTAAGTGTCAATTTCCTAAACACTAACACTTTGTATTATGTCAATTGTCACTTCACTAGGTACATCAAACATGCATGAATCAAGCTTCAATTGATATCATCATGAGTTTTTCATGATATCTAGTCTTAGTACATAAGCATGAAGCTTGAGTAGTAGCAACACATGTTATGCCTTCTTGAAACCTGTGTATTTAAGATTTACTTTTGTATTAAGGCTCATAATTTAGTTGATTTTTTTTCTTAATTAAATAAGATACTTTAAATATTGATATTAATTAAGAAAAGGTACAAATATATATTCTAGATGCACATGAAAAATTAGAGGTCGGGTGAATCAGTTGCATGCTTTAAAACATGTAAAAAAACCTCATTAACATTCAAATATGTAGAATAATAAGACCCAAAAAAATAATAGAAATCATAGAGAATTAGGCTCAGTCAAACTAGAAGCAAGATCATGTGATCAAATTTCTACCCAATAGCTTCTTTGTTGTAGCATTTCTATAAGAAGAATATGGGTATACAAATTTCAAAATGGCATCTAGAAAACCAGAGGAAGTCTAATGTATATGGAAAAATGGGAACCAAATTTTAACATTTCGTTTGTTCATTGAAGTAATTTTTCCTATGTTTTCACTTTGCAAGTAAATAAACTATGTAACATAACTATTGCCATAATTTTTTCATTTATTTTGTAGAAAATAAATGAACATAGATTCTATAACAATAATCAACATTGATTCCATTCCAATAAAATGATTCCAAAAATTACAATATTCCAAAGAATGTGTACAAAGTACATACATAGCTCAATCAAGCTTCAAAGCAATA